>JAOXNN020000031.1:982997-1014704 GCA_028571205.2 Hydropsyche betteni | reverse complement strand
TTTTCCAACAATACGATCGTTAGTTTTTGGAAATTATATAACCAGAAAAAAAAGCTAAACATAAATACATTCAACCATCATAATTGTCTTTTTACCAAAAAATGTATACGATAAAATGAAATTTGAAAAATGATAAATAGTAACATTTCAAATAAATGGAATTCTGCCGCGGCACACCTGAATCCGGCTCACGGCACACCAGCGTGCCGCGGCACACCGGTTGCGGAGCACTGCTATATACTATTAAATATTAATGCCCATTCGGCGCATACGCGATCCGATCGGCACTAGAAAAATTGAATTTCGCGGTCGGATTTGCGCCGAACACAAAACGGGGATTTGCCATTTAAACTTTAAGCACGCACAATCGCGTCGACACTGTTCGGTGCCTCATCATCGCGGGGGTCATCATTGTCGGCCGGTCCGTACAACGGCCGAAAATAAACCGGAAAAAAAGTGGCGCGGTTCGAAAGACCAGAGACCGAACAATAAACAAACAATGCTTTCGTTCGGTTTTGTGGCGCCTTCCTGGGGTCCTTTGGCATCTGCTTCCGATCGGCACGACCAGTTCGCACGATGGACCACCTTCGGTGTGGGTCACACGGGTTGAGGAGCTCTGGGGCGGCGGTTGTGGTGAAATGGAAAAAATCGAGTTCAAATTCGGAAAAATGAACGAGTTTTTGTCGCGTTTGGGATATTGTTGTTTTATTTATTCGATGACGCGTTTAGTTTTATCGATATTAAAAAAAAAATGAATGATTTATCATGTCGCGTTCACTTTGATGTTTTCCATTGTGTGCGAGGCGGCAGCGCGCTGAAAGTTACATTATTCATCGGATTTTTTCGGTTGTTTTCTTTAAATTTTTTTTTGAAAATATTCAAATGACACTGCCGCAGTCAACGAATGTTATCAATTAGCGAAAAGGCGTCCGGTTATTAATCAAAAACGTATTTCACGCGGTCGCAAGCTCGACAATCGGCCAACGGTTCGGACATGCACCGCGGCTCGACTCTCATAAGAAATAAATAAATAAATAAAAATATATAAATATTTTCATATAGCGCGAGCTCGTTATTGAATGCCAGAAAGTCTTGTATGCCGCTCGTAATAAGTTCATAATAAATGTAATGTGTTTGAGAGCGATTTCGACGACACGTCGTTTAAAATTAGTACACTCTCGAATGAATTAGTCATCGTATTCGAGATTTTTTTTTAACGTAAAATATAATATTAGTCTATTTATTTAGCAAACACACCTTCTAAAGTATGATGTTTCAATAATGTTTTCGTGATAATATCGGCATTTCATATGAGATTACGTAATGTTTGTAAATGGAAATTAAATGCTTATTTATCTTTATGGAAAATTTCTAGACTTCTTAAAGTAAATATCCAAATAACTAATGATGTAGCGAAGTCGAAATACGCACAATAAACCGTCGACCATAACATAAAGTATTAAAACGATCGTAATGTCGAACTGAAAATAGACAACGAGCAAATTAAACAAGATAGACGAGACTAGACTTTCATGTAAAAACATTCTCTCGGCTAATTATAATTACATTCAAAAATAATAAAACGAAATATTCATGGATATAAGTATGAATAAAAAAACTCTAATCTTTAAGTGATTTTAATGTCAAAAACTTCAAAAAATATCAACTCTACTAAAGTGTTGACCGATTTAACTTATTCAAGTAACTCTCAAGTGTATACTTTTCGACGCACTCAAAAACACTTCACATATGAAAAAATTCACATCGAGAAAGTTTTTTTTTATTTCCAAAAACAAACACTGATAAATCATGTTACATGAAATATTGTAAGTCGATTCGACAATAAATAACGCGTGCGTTCGGCATTATAAAAGCGAACATTAGATTTTCGCAGCGAGAACGTCGAATTTATAATTCGCAATGCGCGCGGTATTTATGAGAGCAACTAGTTCTGAGCAAGCGTGTGTACTTTATTTATAAAATATATAAAACCCAGTATGGAATATTATAAAAATGCGATAGTAAACGCCGTTACGCCGTTGCGCGTTAACGACGCGGGCCCCAACAGTGAAAACTCGTTAATCAATGCGAGCCATAATTAATATCTCGGAAATTAAACGAAAATTTGCTTTTAAAATCACTGTTTAGTTCCCGATTTATGGGCCGTGACGTACCCGTACACGTTATATTGTATATCGTATACGTTTGATGCACACGAATCCGAATCTCCAGTCACGATGATTTTTTTAATTGTATTATTCGACGGAAAATTGATCAATTATCGCATCGAGATTTCGATCGTATTGATTCAGCGGTGGGCCTTTTAGAAATCGCTAAGCATATCGTCTTGCGATGCAATAACTCACAAATTATAAATCTGTGCCGAGGAATTTTTTAATTGTGATGATCTTGAGTATTTCTGTGTCGATTATATTGAAATTGGCTGCGTCGGTTGTTTTAAGTTCAGCGAAATTTGGTGGAGTGAATGTTCTAATATTCAATTGCTTTCTTAAGAAAATATATTTAAATCTTCTTAAGTAGGGGAGAGGGAAACTTTGCCTTTCTTTTTTAACTTTAAAATTTATAACTTGATTGAGATCACGTATCGAACATAGTTTTGAAGCAAATGAATATTGCACTTGACAAACATCATTAAAAAATATTAGTATATACAAAATCACATCTCATAATTATTATATTCTAACGAAAACAATCGCGTTTTTCGCATTCGAACCAATTAAATCCTTTTATAAGATTTTTCATGAATAAAGCGGTTCACGACCGCTGAAATTAACGCGTTACGTTGCGCATTCACCTCGACCGTCTACGTGTATTCTCCTCATTCAGATTTCATATTAATAAATTCTCACTTAAACATTAAAAAATCAAGAACCGGTTACTTTTTGGTTGAGTGAGATACTTCTTCGTAACGCCGCTGCACTGAAAAATAAAGGTTTCTCGAACCCCCGTCTCCTTTTTTTCCTATTTCTCAATACGACCGTGTGATATTTCGCGCATTTTATTATTGTGAAGCCGAAACGATGCACTTACCTTATCCAGTGAATATATCTTATCAATTTGTAATACAAAGAATCGGGCCGGCAATCGGAACTGTATCGGATTTCAACAGTGCCGCGGCGCGAATCCTTTGGCGATCGCGTTGTCCGTGTCCGATTGCCGACAACCTGAGGATCCACGTAGATGGATCGATGATCCATGGACTTCGATGATCCATGGACTCGGATGGACGATGATCCACGAAGGCCGCGGCTACCGCCGATTGTTCTCCGGTCGTAAAATGTAGCGGACGTGGTAGCGTCGCAATAAAAGCGAAACAAACGCGGCCGACAAACGATACAAATAAGACATAAAATCGTTTCTCTGTTTTGCGCAACTTTTATACGAGTTTTCAGCTGCGGAGATAATTTTTACGATTGGATTTTGTGTCGAGTGTGTGGCGCGGAAGAGGTAGCGTTTTCGAAATGCGCGTATCGCGAAGTGTTTGTGTGGCGTTCTGCGAAATTTTCGTTTTTCGCGGTTATCGGCGGAAGGCTCAGGAGGCCAGAGGGTGCTTGTATTGAATAATAATAGACGATGGGCTTCATTTCGATATATGGTTATTGGTCATTACCGAGCCTTGTTGGTTGAAAATAAATATGGCTAAAATTAGTAAATTACATCATTGAGATTCAGTGAATCCTTACTTCCAAATCTTCAATTTTTGAAGTCATAAATTTAATTTTGCTTAATTTATTTGTTATTGTAAAATTTCAAAGACACTGAATTAAAAAAAAAATTGCAGCAAAATTTGATGTTAATAAATTTTTTTCAATGATCAACCATCTTTGTGCCAAAGCGTATAAAGTCACCTTATTTTCAAAATATTACCGAATCGATTTAAAATTTTGGTTAAAATTAGTCGGAATATGTACGGAAATTTCCATTTACATGATTTTAATCGATCCATCTATATTTGAGTAGTTATTTATTATAGTATAAACTCGGGTCTCGTATAACACGGTTAATGAATCGTGGACTTCTTTTACACAACACGGTTTTAGAAATAATAAAAAGAAAAACAATCAAAAATGAATTAGATAATACTTAGGCACATACGTTATTTATTGATAAATTTGTATTTTATCATGAATAAACATGCATTATAAGTGCTTAAATTGAAATTCTTAACGGATTTCACGCGTAATTAATATATTATAAGTGAGTATATTTTTAACGAATTTCGTTTGTAAAAGTTTGTAAATTATATTTAATCAATTTTTGACCATATCTTAACGAGTTTCGGATTTAAATGTTGTACAGTAGCACCTTTTACCGTCTGAACTGTTAGCATGTGCAAATTTAGATGATCTAAGGGAAAATTATTTGTAAAAACTGTCAAACATAATCTCTCCACAACACGCATAGATAAAACTACGCCCGAAACTTAATTTGCAGACTTATAATGCATAAATTAGGCATAAAACATATTAAGAACTTCAATTTAAGGACCTATAATGCATTTTGTCTAAATACGTAAATGTATATTTTCTATATTGTTTATTAAAAAAAGGCTACGAACAAACATCTACAATTTTTTGAACGAAAACCCTAATCTTGTATGAACTTCAATCCTCTTATAACACGGATTTGTATTACGCGGGATTATTATTTCTGTGGAACCATATAACCTTGTTATACGAAACCCAAGTAAACTCGTAGATTTATTTTTACGAATATCGTAAGATTTTGAGCATATCGCGTAACCAAATAATGAATACCGAATACAATTTTATTAAATTCTAACGAAACCAAAAATTAATTACAACATTTAAATCTTCTATTAGTTTGATCAAATCGTTAAGAACATCCCCGAAAGTTCCCAACATAGTTCAAATAGAATTCTCACACCGATCCACAACGGCCGCCTATTCCGAAAGTCTGCTCGCATTTTTGCAACAACAATGTCTTCAATTAGCCTTTCGTGTGTTGGTTCTTTGTGGTTCTGTGGTACCTGATAATGTGGTTCGTGAGCGACGTCCGTCTCGGATCACCCACCAGCCACAACCACCCAACGAGTCACGAAGACGAGATCATATCGTCAACTTCTCTTCTCCGACTCGCCAGAATCCCCGTCTTTGGCCGCCGATGTCGAGATTCGTTTGTACAACTCGCCAAAGTGGATCAGTTGTTGAAAAATTACTGCCCGGCTTCTAAAAGCGATCGCTTTCTTCGAGCGGTCGGCGTAAGACAATGCCGCTCGTGATAAAGCGGTGTCTTGATAAAAATGAGCCGATTGATTCGTTTTTTAATTGAAAAAAAAAGTGCGATCGGAATTCGTTTTCGATGTGCGCTTCCTTGCGGTTGTTATCAGCTGAAATTTCAATTGTGTAAAATGTAAGAATGTTGGTTCCTTGCGATGGTTACGGTTTTGTGACGGCAGTTTTGTTTCAACCTTAGATTTTTGTTTAAAAATATATTAATTAAACTCAAAACTGAAAATTCCACAATTTTTATCGGTACGTATTTTTTTTGTTTCTTGTTTATTTTCTCTTGATGGAAGTAAAAATATATTCTTCAACTTCTGACTTTTGATACATTCCTGAACCTCGATCGTAAGTTGAATCCATACAAAATCAAAAAAATTAAAATCAATCAAAAAAAATATTTACTATATATATTTTTTCGGTCAAAAATGCAAACCATAATGCAAATGCAAAACTTGTCATAAGTCGAGTCATTTAAAATTTTTCTAAAATGATAAAAACTTAAAAAAAAATGACATGAAAATACTCGCCAAAAATACCTTATTTACATGCTAAAGGAAAAAGTCAAGAGTTCTGAGCGAAACATCGTTCTATGTGACAATGTCACTTTCATACATTGTCGACTCGGTTCACAAAGTGTGGCTCGCGTGCTAGGCATGTTCTTCTATGCTAATTGATATTACGAGGTCCGCATTTTAATTATGTGTAATCATATCGTTAAGGTCATGCGGAACAGTTTCACAGCCGTGTAAGAATTTCACATTGTTATTATAAAATGTACCCTCGGATGCGTTCGTGCACTAGGTCGTTCTGAAAGTTACCGATATAATTGCATCGTAATATTTCACTGATATTTATTTGGCAAAACTAATTGTTTTTCATTAAAAATAATTCGGGTTTCATGGAAAAACGTAAGTTTTATTGATCCTTATTTATAGCATAGAATAATGTATTATTGATATTTAGTAGAAAGAGATTGAAGTAAATTTACTAGAATTTTGTTATCATATAAAATTGTTGCATTTTTTAAATTTAACTAAGATGATTTTACGTATCTTATCTTATGAAAAATTACAAATTTTAAAATATTATATAATTATCAGTCTTAACGATTATCATTTCGTTAAACACCATAGGATGTATATTTTTTTTACACATGAAAATTGTTGCTATTTTTATTATTATTTTATTAAATGATGAATCATAACTATCATATGTGGTCTAAAATAAAACCGATAAGATAAGACGTTTCTGATACTGTAAAAAGTTGTAAAAAATTTCCTCGTCACATTCGCACACCATGCGTTGATACAACAATAACGAAAACCATATTCTACACTGAACATGCATTGACAACGGTGCACTAAAATCACTCAACTCCAACGATCGGCCTCAACAATCGAATTATTGAATTCGAAACGCGAAACTATCAGAACACCCCACAATCATAAACGCGATACATCGCTCGCTGCACAAACCGCACTATGCGCGATCCATTTTCGAATTTTTTCCCCGCGACTTCAATGGCGCTTTTTCCGGCCACGGTTTTGACCGATCCTCATTGACTTGCAGATTGTTCGGCACAAAAAGATGTGCAAGATGTCAGGCGAGCATTTCATCCTCGGAGCTGGTGATGAGGGCTCGCGATTTGGTCTTCCACGTGCACTGTTTCTGTTGTGCGCTTTGCAACATGCCCCTCACTAAAGGGGACACCTTCGGAATGAGGGACTCCTCTGTATATTGCAGGTAGGTTGTGTTGTTTGATTATTTTTTGTGTCACGGAGAAAGGGAGTAGTACCGATGAATTGTGTTCGTCAGTCCAGGGAATAAAGACAAAATAAAGCCGTATCTAATTGTAAAAAAATATGATATACTGAATTTTCGTATGAAGTT
Organism: Hydropsyche betteni; assembly: GCA_028571205.2. Taxonomy (NCBI): domain Eukaryota; kingdom Metazoa; phylum Arthropoda; class Insecta; order Trichoptera; family Hydropsychidae; genus Hydropsyche; species Hydropsyche betteni. The sequence continues at coordinate 1,007,547 of JAOXNN020000031.1, read as the reverse complement.
TGATATTGTAATTTAAAAATAAAATGATAAAGCCTCCCGTTGATTAGAATTCAATAAAAAATTTCACGGAAGGTCGAAGTTTACTGAAAACGGTTTTCTTAAATATTTCGTCAACTGTTATTTTATAGAAAAATATTGAAATTCAAATTTGTAGCTTAGGAAATATCATACAAAAAGATATTGTAATATTTTAAGTATATTCAATATTTTAAAAGTGACTTTTTAAAAATATGATTAATGCGATAACAAACCTTTTGAATCCTAGTTTATATTGTGTTATACTATCAGCACTTTGAAATATCTACTTGTGATTTTATGTCAATTTGAAATTTTGAATTGAATGAATTCTATGATTTTTTTTTTATCGAAATTCAATTTTCTATCAATTTTTAAGAAGCAATATGTCTTTATTTCCTGGATTGAGAGTAAAAAGTTGGGAGAGTCGAACGATGAGGTGTGTAAGTTTTAGAATCAAAGAATTTTATTGAAATGAATATTGAAAAAGTAAGGGCGTTCTTTGATGTATTGAGTTTGCATCGAAAATTGTGCGAATCGAGTAATTTTCACAAATTTTAGACTTGAAATGGAAAATTTTCATAGAAGTGCATAGTGATTGGTGAATTATTGAAATTCTATTTCGGAATAAAAATATGCTTAATTAGTCATAAAATAACCTATACATATGAAATGAAAAAAAATATGTTTATGTTTTCCATTTTCTGATCATCAAAATAATTATTTTATTGCTAATTTCGTAATTATTTTGTAAAATTAATAAAAATTCTGATTCGTCAACTTAATTCAATAACGAATATTCATTGCATAGAAAATTAAATGTCAACAATCTATTAGATTATTAGCGTACAGTTATAATGTAATAGTTAATTATTAAATTAACGTCTCAATTATAAAATAATTCAAATGAACCGATTCAGATGTAAATAACGTGATAAGGTCAACAACACGTTTAGTGGGCAACGCCGCCAACGACTAAATTGAAATTTTCTAGGAAATAGTGAAATATCAAATACAGTAATATTTCAAATCGTTTTAAATATAAATTTTTACTGAAAATAAATTCCACATCAAGAATATGTAGTTTTTTATTAATTTAAACTTGAAAAACTTTTAGTATACTTTTGTAAAATTTTGAAGTACAAGCACTAATTGATCAGAGTTGAATTCAAAAAAATAACGATGTTAGAAACTACTAATAATTCAATCCACACCACACTGCTCGACTATGAAATAACTTTGAAATATCGTTGCACAGAAAAAATATAAAAAAAAATTAAATACATTCATAACGCAAGTAAAGAAAGCTCGCGTATTATGGGAGCCGTTATCTGGACGGGAATCATCTTCCCGCTCGATTTACCTCATCAGAAGAATGCCAGATCGTTGGACAAAGATATCTAACACTGGAAATACTGAAACAACTGTCGAAGCTCAAAGTCGAAAATAATCCACCTCGACCGTCGTTCGTTTGATGTGCTGAATGCGGATTCAGACAAATGCGATTGTCACTCGAAGTGCGCAATTCGATGCTGAATTTATCTTTGACAATGTATTCAAAAGTATTAGATTCCATAAACGTGTAAATGTTTCGAATATAAAATGAAAAAAAAAAACAATCAACTATTACTGATATCGAGCAAAGGTTGAATCAAATAAAAATAAAAGCGTTTCACAGAATATCCGGCACGAACGATATCTTTTTCATATAATCTTTATATATTTTTCAGAGATAATATCGTGGAAAATACGTTCGAGAAATAAATAGGTGGCCGTTGTAGAATGACCGAGTAAATAAGCGAGTTTATAGAATGGAAGCGTAGGTGTCGGCGTAAACGATCTCTTTTTGTTTGTTGTCCGTAAACTGTTTGGTTTCCGTGATCTGGTTTGACGTTGTGGATTGTTTCTTTTTCATTTTATAATGCTATTTATTTGATCGGACACGTTTGTTTTACTTTTTTATTCGTTCCGAAATGTCGGAAAGGCGTAAAATTAGGCGGACAGTGTCTATTCTATGCTGAAAGTTATAGTACGTTTCGAATAGTAAGTTGACCTATTCTGATTATTTATTTTTTCGCCATTTTCACAATTGAATCATTAACATTATGTTATACTATAGAATTTTCACAATTTCAAAAATCGTTTCACCGATTTTATTAACCTTTTCGATAAAATATACAAACGTTATCGAATGCAAACATTTCTAAAATAATGAATTTGCAACTCAAATTAAAAATCTAGCTAATACAACATTTGCCGAAAATCCAACATTTTATAAGTGAAATATTTGAACGATGAATCAAAAAATACCTGAAACTTATAGAATGATTTATAAAAGAATATACTTTTTTTCAAAAAATGTCCAAATTTTCAGTTGGTATTCGAAAAACTGTGCCTGTATATGTAAATGATGATATAATTTATTATTTTATTATTTTAGGATGCATTTCGAAGCACTGGGAGAGTGTGGATCTGCAGCGCGCCCCCCAGAGCTTCTGCCCCCTCCGTTCTTCAACGGAGCGACGGGGGGCGGAGCACCCAGACAAAAGGGGCGCCCCCGAAAACGAAAACCGAAAGACTTAGAAGGCATGACTGCCAACTTGGGTGAGTTTTGTGCCAATATATTCACCAAAACATTACTGCGAATTCGATTTAGTATTTGAAATATTTCAGAGCTTTCTTTGCGTTGTTTTCAATTTTACAGTGTGAATTGTGTTTGGCGATATTTGAATTTCCGATATGTCTGTATTATGGTGTTTTTACGATTTGAACATTGTCGAGAGTCGGTTATTGCGAAACGATTCGAGTTTGTACGGAAAACTTCTCCTCGATCGTATCACGAATCGTCATCATGATCATCTTGGTCAATGATTGCTTACTCGACGCACGGAAAAAAAGATAATAATAATATAGCGGATCGAAATCAATTGCGGTTCGATCGAAACCAAAAAGCAAATACACAAATAACTTGTATGCATTTATATTTAATAGCGCAAGAAACTCGACAAGACTCGAGAAAATTGTTTTATGAATGACGATTTTGGTGGCGTATCGATTTATAAAAAGTTGCGGTAGCTTGGTTTATTTTTTATTTGGTTGAAAATTCAATATAAATTTGTCGAACGAATGAAATTTTAAAATTTAACCATTTCGATGTTTGGCAGTTTTTCACTACATATTATATAAGTGCTTTCCTTAATAATTTCAGGAAATATTTTTTGATTTTTTACATGTTCATGTCAAGTGTTTTTATTAGAATCAATACAATGATTTTTATCTATGCAGACATGGACGTTCGTAGTACCTTTTTTCTTAAAAAATTCTTTGACATTATTTAATTTTTTGTCGCCTACTTCATTGTTGAGCTTTTTACTTTGCTACTCTCCAACATTATTGGGTTGTCCATTTTTTATTTGCTCGATCGATTTTTTCTGAAAATTCTTCGTGGCTCGCGCTCGGAACAGCACGGGCCAGATTTTTTTCCACATTCTACAAACCGCGAAAGATCTCACAGGAAGTTTGGTCTTGTTCAACAGTGCAAGACCAACACCGCAAACGCCATGAACACGTACTGAAACCAAATTTCATCAAGGGTCAATTGGAAAACGATATTTCGCGGTGAACGCCCGAGAAAAATCTCCCATAAAAATTTTCAAAAGGCGCAATCTTTCAAGCGACGTTTGCTCTTCAATTTTCAATTTTTTTTTCAAATTATTTGATTTGTGTGGCGCCATTTTTTTCTCCAGAGCGTCAAAAAGTTAGGACACATCGAAACCTCCGATCGAAAAAAGCCAAATTAATAAAACGAAAAAAATGCGCACTCGCAGTCGACATGCAGAGTTTAATGCCGATTTTTTACGCGCGACACGTTCCGCGACTTCTTCGGTAGTAAAGCGAATTCCATTTGACGAATCGCGAAAAAAAAAAACCACCAAGAAAATATATACATCACGTGTATTATGAATATGTAAAGCGTAGAAATTTAACGACGACAAAGATCACATCTAGACAGTTGACAACTCGCTTCTGGTGCTCGTGTGACAGCTGCCCGCGGACTGTCATTATTTTTGGTCTTCTACGATTTGATCGCTGCTAGTGTAGAAATTTTTAACCGATGCACAAAAAACGTATTCGCCGTCTGTTTTTATATGTAATTCGTTATTTGTGTGCGTATTGTCAAATTAAATCGAGAATGTGATAAGACGAGTCGGTGCCGCAATTGGAATTTTCGTACGGGCACGTGCTCGTCTAGTAACGGATTTTTTTTTTAATCTCGATTATAATTAATATAATATTTGTTTGATGATTTTGGTATTGATCGATTCGCGAGTAAATCGTTTATCAATATATCCGATGCTAATAAGCGCCAGATTAATATCACGGTTATCTTTGTACAAGTCAATAATTTCAAACGCGATTATAAAGTTCAAGCCCACTTGTAACAATCTTGTTTATGTATACAAACCGATGTTATAATATTTCTATATAATTCAAAGATATTATAGTTAATAATTACATTCATACCTATTGATATCTGTGAAGATATTTTTTCTTCGCAATTTTTGACTTTTATTGACAAGAATATTCCGTTTTTTTTTTCCAATTCGATCGCATTTTATTTATTTATTTTCTTATTTTATATACAATTTTTTTATTTAACCGAGTTGTCACGTGCTGGCTTGCGGTAACGAACTGTTTGCCCACTGTCAATTATCCTGAGCGCGGTTATCCGCCGGCACGAGCTTGAGCCTCAACAAACTCGTCACGGTCCAAAGGGACTTCAACCAGCCCTTGTGGTTAGCCTTTACTTGTATACTCAGAATGTGAATCCCTAGGTGATTTGGAAAAAAATCTCGATTTATTCGAGTATATCGAACTTTTTTTGAAAAGAGATCCGAGATCTAAGGAACTTGACTTTTTTTTTTTAAATAATTTATTTTCTTAAGATATTTGAATTTCACTATAATCGATTTTTTTTGCAATAAATCCCCTATATATAATTGCGGATTTCTGTGTGTAATTGTAAATCCGTCTGTTCGATGACGCTCGCGATTTTTTCGCGAATATGGTCTTTAATTGCGTATACAGTTAACGTCTATAATATGATTACGTACTGCCTCTGGTTTTGCCTATTTGTCGTAATTGTGACAATAATAAATGAACTGGTTTAATTAATTAAATATTAAATATATTCAAATCAAATACGGGCATCGAGCCTCTGCTTCTGGTAATGCCTATATGTCACAAACAAATAATAAATGAATTATTTTGATTTTATTAATTAAATATTAAATATTCAAATCGGGTTCATATTTCGGGTTCACGCAATCGGATTTCCACATTTTATGATTTCTGTTTCTTAACAAAACCACAGCCGATGTTATTAACATCGGGCTTATATACTTGTACGAATAATTATTCTATGATAATCAACATGATTATTTCAAATAAATTTTTAATAGAATTCAACTCCTTAATTTTTTTAGTAAGAAAATCTTAGTAATCTTTTTATATATCCAAATATTATTAAATTATTCAAAATAAAAATGATATTATAATAATAAGTTTCTTATTTTCTAGAATTTCATACGAAATTTACATGAAAAATATATAACATATGGAAATTTTGACGCATTCGATCATTCAATATCGATCGAAATCGCTTCGTTTGCATTAACGATTTCTCATCTTCGCATCCGAAAAATCAAAAAAAAAAAAAAAATACAATAAATTAAAATCGACATATATCACCAAATTTGGCGCCTTTTCTAATTTTCGTCCAAACGAGCATAAAGCCTAATTTATCGCCATCCATAAAGTCGCTTTCGTCGAGTTCATAATAGGCGCGGTCCGCGCGTAAATCAACGGCAAAACCGAGCTCATTAGTTGCGATAACTGATGAGCGCGACAGGCTCTTACAAATTGGCCATATGTTTATAAATAAATACATTATTATACACGTACACGAATAAGACGGGGAAAAAAAGCGGATTTATACGCGCATCCGATGAATGAACTAACGAAGGTGCGCTATGACTTATGGGCCGCGTCCATCGTCGCTTAATCATCGTACCCGTTACTGAAACGGATTTTCGAATAACTCAAACTCGCACGAATACGTTTCGATAATGAAACGATCCGAAGGTATTTTTGTAATTTGCGAAAGGGGGGTCGGAAAAGCGTAAACGTTGAGAACGCGACGTATCGTATACGAAAGTCGGCCGTTATTTATGCGGCGGCTTAAGATGGCCGACAGCACAATGAAAAGCGGCTCGGAGGTAAAAAAAAAAACAAATGCGAAAAAACAAAACGAAACGGAGGCAAAATCGAACAAAAGCTGCGAAAATCCTGCGAAGGGCCGGTCTAGGACTCCCGAGAGGGCATTTTAAATTTCCATATGCGACCAATCGCATCCGACGCAGACCGGTTGCAAAAAAATATACAATTCGCAATAAAAAATGTTCGATATGAGGTGGTTTTAAAAGTTATAAATATATATTTTATATGTACTGTTGTATTCTGATATCTATCAGTGTTTATGTATATATTTTCTAGTCGAAAATATGACGTGAATATCTATAGGTTCTGATCGTGATTGAATGTTGAAAATATTAGATATTAGAGAATTTTTTTTCGTGTATAAAATAAAACGTGCTTGACAACTTTCAGAATAACCCTCTTTTATGTATACATATACAATTCGATTTTCGTAATCCGAAGAAGCTTCCATTGTCGTATGTCGTTTTTCTCGTTATAGATAAAGAGGTGCGATTTATGCGCGTGTTGAAAAGCTCTTGAAAAACTTTCAAAAGCGGTTTGACTAGCAATATCGATTTTTAAAGAAATACGTGAAACATCCGTTTAAATATACTCGATTTAGAATTATATTAAAAAATTGCTACTATACAAAAAAATATATCCTAAACAATTTACGACTACGTTTCAATTCAAATTTTTTTCACTTTCGCTACAAAATAAATATAAATCCTACACAATTATCAAATCATCGACGCGCATAAACAGTCTACCTCGCATATTAGCGACTCATACTACGATTGTCACCGACCAAACAAAGCACACAAACAACCATCATCTTATACACATACTACGATTGTCACCGACCAAACAAAGCACACGAACAACCATCACCTTATATTACAATATCATCACTCGTCACCAAAAAACAATCACCGAACAGCACCGCGCGAAAGCGCCTCCGCCGCCAATACCTAAACGCGCATCGAATCCTTCGGGCACATTCGCGACTCCCATCACTCGCACGTCAAATTTTCGTCAAACACACCAAACAAACAAGCAAACAAACATGTGTGTCCATTGTGTGCACCTGTTGTCGGTCGGTAGTTGAGGACTGAGGCCGTTTCCTCCATATCTACGGCGGGGATCTCGCTCGGACCGCGTACATGGAAGGTGTGGGCGGTTTAATGGACGCACCGTTTTGTACCGCCTTTTTCTCTTTTTTCGAGTTGTGTGTGTGTGTGTGTATGTGTAGTGGAGGTTCTTTTCAATGAAATATAGCACCGAGATACGGTGATGTCTTCTTTTCTCAGGACCCATTCGCCTTTACGACCCGCTCGTCGTGCGAACGACTCCGGACGCATAGTCTCGCCTATTCTTGTTGGAAATGCGGTTGTTAATTATTTTTTGATTAAATAATTATTTTTATGGCGGAATCGTTGTTTTTTCAGGATGCGAGGTGTCGTCGGTTGGAATTAAGCATTTTGTGCTGAGTGAAAAATGAGCGTCGCGTTTTGATATTTTCGAATTGATTTATTGCTTTAGTGTCGACCGCAATTTATTTTCGAATCTATTGTTCTACTTTCGAAATCGAATCAAGTCCACTTTTCGTGTATTGTTAGTTTTTATTTGATTTACAGTGTGGTTACTTTTGAAATTTCGATTTATTTTTTATTATTAATTTTATTTTATTTTGAAAGCGAATTAAGTTGTATATGTATATAATATGTATTTTAAAATTTTTGTGAATAATTATAAGAATTTAATTGTACACCACGAGCCGCCACAATATCGAGTTGCTTCTGACGTATGGAGATAACGCGTCCCGTACACGTTCTGTGTCGAACAAAACACGGCAGCCGACGTATAAATTTCCACAAAACCGAACTCGAGAAAAAAACGAAAATAAATTTTAGAAAAAAAGGCCACCGTAGTCCGTCCGTCGTCGATTTTCGTAAATGGCCATTTAGAGATTCCACACAAAACGGAAATCGTAATATAAAAAGGGGATATCTTTCCAATATACACATTTTTAAAAAAGCGTTTTTTATTTCGAATCGCGCGCCCCGCTTTGATCTGTCCACAGAATAGAGATATCGACTGCCATGTACGTTTTTTTTTATGCGTGTCCCTTTTTTCGTACGGTGTGTGTGTATAAATTTTATCTTCTAGCCATCGTCTGTGTTTCGAAGCAGCGTTGAAGTCGATCAATTAAAAAAAATCTCGCGTACCGTACGTCGGTTACTCTGAAAGCTCTGACTCTCTTGACAAATTTTAAGGTTTTCGTTTTATCATTTGTTAAAATAGTACTGATATTTATATTTTTGGTTTCTGTCCGTTGCTTTAAAAGTTTGATTTATGCAAATATCAATATTATATTAATGATTTTTGTGACTTACAGAATTTTCCGCGCTTATATAATATTTCTTCAATTTTTTTGTGTGTTATGTTTTGTTGAAATCGATGACTTTTTCACGTGATCCAGATCTGAACACGGAATACATGGACATGGGATTCAGCCGGTCGGGATCCGGTTTGAGTGGATCTTCGAGGACGAAAAGGATGAGGACGAGCTTCAAACACCACCAACTGAGGACCATGAAGTCGTACTTCGCCATGAACCACAATCCGGATGCCAAAGATCTCAAACAGTTATCGCAGAAGACTGGACTGCCGAAGCGGGTGCTGCAGGTGAATTAAACACACATTTTTTTTTTTGAATATTTCCACATTAGCAGCGATTTCATTGCAAATTATTAACACTACTAATATTGCGATTTTTTTTTTATTGACATGCGCGATTTTTTCCATGAGCAAAAGCGAAAAGATATTGATTAATCAAAACATTATATGAAAATCGATCATAAACCAGAAGCCCCCGAATTTAAATTCGTATTATATTATACTAAAGCACAAATCATTGTGACGATGATAAATGACGAGCGTGCGCGCCGGTCTCAAGTGGCGGGTAATGAGCGCTAATACTCGTTCATCAATAAATATTATACGTTCTTTGTGTTGCCGGCGAGGTGTTGCCGCGATGACGATGACGATGAAGATGGCCACGTCGAAGACGACGATCGTGACTGGCGAATTCCTGTCAAATTGTCTCTGGCGGCCCGCCGGATCCGTAAATAAAATAAATAATGTAATAACACATCTGGGGGGGAAAAAATGTACGATAAACGGCGAGTTTGTTGCCTGATTTGACGGGTGATCGAATTTCTCACGCGAATCTATGAGTTTGAAAAGTATGATTTCGCTATGCAACGAATATCTAGGCAAAAACGTGTAGAATTTCAAAGAATCGACAGCTTCTGATCATTAAGATCGACTTCTTTCTCGGAAACGATTTATGTTTAGCGGTTCGCGTGACTACCGGCTACTGTTCAAATAACACGTAAGTGATTCTGTGAAAATGTTAAATTCGCCTCCACCAACACTCGGCATAACTATAAATTATACAACACTATGCACAATGATAAATGCGCAAAAGCGAATAAATCGTATTTTTTCCGATGATCGTATCTGAGCCGAGTCTGACTATTCGTGGCATTCGTTCGGATTCGGCTCGATAAGAGTTTAAAAAACACGAAATAATACCGACGAAAAAAAGTGTATACAAAATCGACATTGTAGCCGGATAATTAGGTAGCCTATTGGAAGCTATGCGTCCTAGGAATGCGCCCCCGTGTTTATAAATGCCGAGACTTTGTGTTTTAATTAAATATCGAAATGTCAGTTATAAATCGAGCGAACGTCCTCAATGGATATCCTTCGATTCATTCAGCCGAGATATGGATGTGTTCTGCCACACACGTGGATTTACGATATCAATCGTCTGCGGGCGACCGAAAAAAATCAAAACGGACGCTGCAACCGTTCGAATTTTTTCGATCGAATTAAATTTCACAGTAGTTGACACGTATTTTCCGAAAATGTTCGAAATAGATCCAAATGTCGAAAAAAAGACGTGCGGGGTCGCGTTTGAAGACGAGAGAAGACCGTGTAAGAAAAACGCGATCACCTTACTGCGCGGTCGTTAGGGGCGGCCCTAATTGGCGCTCGCGGGATAAAAAACACACCAACGAAAAAATCAAATAAAAGAAAATACCCTCTCGTATATTATGTGTATGTAAAAAAACACGTGAAACTTGTCTATTTCGGATGCTGCTGCGAGGACGCGAAGTCTCTTCTCGAAGGAAGAAATGAGCACGTTACATACTAGACCGAAAATTTCATGCGAGTTTCGTTTTACTTTCAATATCATAATACATAAGTACTTTCAATTCGATATTTTCGAATGAATTTTATTAAAACTATTATTTAACGGTTGTTCTAAATAATTCATAAAATGAATCTTGATGGTCATCTTTTCCTGAATGCTTTCTGATCACTTCGATCGATGTATATATTTTTTTAAATCAAAAATATTTTCCATTTCGGTCGGCCCTGTGTGCGACATGCGACCGCAAAAGACAGAAAAACTGGGAGATGGGAGCTTTTTAGTGAGCTTTTTGCTATCGTCCAGACGACGAATCTTTCTCTTTTCCCGAACGCATAAATCTCTGGGGCAAATAAATCCACGCCAGCCCAATTATACGGAGATATGAGACGCGGCTTCTCTCTTTAGATACGCCAGATACAGGGTGACGCGGAAGTCTGCGTTTTTATTTCGTTTTATTTCGAATCGGAATTCACCGTTAAATAAAGATGAGCCTTTTCAAGTTTATGCTCGTATTATTTTCGCGAAACGGTCCGAAGTTTTCCGCGAATTCTTGTATATTTTATGTCAAATGGACGCATCATTTAAATATACAAGTCGTACATAAAAAAAGGATTTCAATTTTTTTCGACCTTTAATTACGGTTTTCAAATAGCCTGTAATTATGATTATTATAATGGAAGGTTTCTCATCCTTTTCGGAGTTGTATAATCGACCTGCCATATCCGCAAAAAATGCAGGGCGTTCATTGCTTCTGTATAATTATATCATAGAAAATTGCGAAAACAAAAAATATAAATATACACAGTGATATGAATCGAACGCTTTGAAATTTTATCGCGTGTGTAAATTTTTCGCTGACCAAATAGACAAAAATCAAATTGTTTAGAATGCGATTGTAGGCGTTGTTATAAAATACTAATTGAGACGTTCTCCGACATGTATCTTAACCAAGAATAGAATCGCGTAATAAATTTCCAAACATATTTAGACTTTTTGTTGTGGAAAAATTATGGAAATGATTGATGATGTTCGAGCACAAAAGTGATGGATGAATAAGGAGGCGAGAACGACCATCGCCTACGCACAAAACACGTGAAAAATAACGGGAAGAAAGACTTCGGCGAAATTTCAAAAGAAAATACATCATACTTATTTTAATAAGTGTCAAAATATGACAGAATGTGTGGATCGATTTTTTTTCACTCCTGACTTTTCGCGTCGTGTTTTTTTTCTTTTTTAAAGTTCGCAAACTAAATCTAACAAACTGAACTTCAATATGCCTAGCACTAATTTAATAGAATATTTTGTTTCAAATATCAATAAGATACGATAGAACGTACATATTTCACTTTATATTTCAAAGCTTTTTCAAATAATCGTATTCTTTAAAAAAAAAAAAAAAAGATTTTATAATAAACTAAATCGAGAACTTTGGACAAATAGAACTCAAAAATTTTATTTTATATAATAGTTTACTTTTATCGTATCGAGTTTATAATGCTTTAATATGAGTATTATCATAAGCAGATAGAGCGACTGACAGAAATCGGCTCTTATTATACAAAGATATAGTTTTCCGAATAAATCAAAAACGCAATTTCATATAAGAAAATTTATTTCAATTCAATTTAAATTATATAATATTTTATCATTAAATCTTATAATAATCTGTTAACATATTTTATTTTCATCACTGAAAATAAAATAAAATTTTTTTCATCAAGCAAAATAAATACGAAAATCATCGACTTCGGGATATCATCATTTTTTCATACTTCTTTTATCTATAAAACGAATTTACACTCTAAAAAAATTCCACAACATCAAATTATTTAATTTTAACATATCAAATCGCAATCGATAACCAAAAAAAAAAACCCACAGAAACAACCATCGACCTCGCATCGACTGCACTTTCTTCTCGCGCGGACCTACGACCCATCCACTCACCCACCCATCCGCCGACTCCACAGAAGAAAGGAGCAATTTGTCGCCCTCCACTGTCCCCCCGACTTTATTTATGCTGTTTACCATGGCCGCTAATTGCCGGCTTATTCCCAGGGCCGGGCGTGTTCCGATGATTAATCGCGCCGGCTGCCCGGTGCGGAACTAACTCTTCGCCGTTTTATTTAGGATTTCTACACTTTATTGCCTCCGTCTTTTTATTTTCCGAGTGTCGCTCGGCGTGTTTTTTCGAACATGTGTAAGTGTTTTTTTCGCTCGAGACGGATTTCTTTCTTTAGATGCGGCGCCGTTCGGGGCATAAGTCGTGCACACAAGGTGGTTCGTCTTACTCTGACTATTTTTTTTTAATTTGACTGTCAAATATTCACAAGGTCGGATAGTGAAATAATGAGTAGTGTAGATGAGTATTTTCATGATTTGATGTTGTTTTACTGTGACTAACGTATTGATCGAAAATATCAAATTGAGATGCATTTTGTGTTATGCTGCTGCGTTGATTTAGACGCGATCACGTATGCCAGTCGCAAATATTTACGTGTTGTCAAAATAAAATTGCCAATTTATTTGAATCACTGACCGTTGAATTTAAAATCGAACCATTTTATATAACTTATTAATCGTTTTTTAGTAACTCATCACATGCATACTGATCATATTTTTAATTTACATCAAACAATTTCTAATAATTAATAATTAATAAAAATCTTAGTACGTATTTATTTTTATAAAATTTACTGATTATTTTGATAAATTACAGACAATTAATTTAACTTGCTTACAAATAAATAAGTACTAATCTTGCAAAAAGTACTATTAACTAAAGCACCGCAATATAATAATTTTTCCAAGTCTCATTGCTTTTTTACAGTGTGATTATTTAGCCATATTGATTTAGGAGATACGCTATGAAAGTTTCGATATTAATTTGTATAAATGTAAGGGAAGACCAAGTGGGTCATGAACGATTAAAAATTATTCCTCTTTTGAAGATGATTAATTGTTTTTTTCGCATGTAATTTGAATTCTTAATCGACTATCGTGTAACATGCTACATGTGGATTAATCTTAGGTAATTTTCAAATAAATAAATCGTATAAACAATGAGTTAATTTGTTGATGATTAACGAAATATTTTTGTGCGAAACGTAGTAATTTGATATTTATTATTGTTTAATATCGATAATAATCAATTGATAAGTGTGTGTAGGTGTATTTCATATTATGTAAATAATTAAATGTTTACACGATGATTCGAATCTTCGCTAAGTGAATTGTATTGTGACAAAAGTACTTCATTGAAGAATCTTTAGTAAGATTTTCCTTTAATCTTTCATGTTCAAAAGCCAAGAACACGACATTATTCTTAGTCGGACATAGTTGAGTTTGCCGAACTATGCGCCATTTGTACATTTGCACAAGCAATTAACGTCGTAGAATTGCATAGAATGATGCGTGCACAAGTGAAACTTATACGAACAAAATAATCAAAGAATCCGACTAATAAATTGTTAATTTTAATATATCCTTTATATACATAAATAATTTATTGAATTTTTTCAATCGTATTTCATATTTATTTTCTGCAATGATAATACATTGCTTCACACAGAATTTTTGTGAACATATTCGCATACTTGATATAGACAATAAAATTTTACTGTATATTCGAATCTTTTTAGTATTCAATATCCAAATTTAAACGAAAGTTCCCTTTTCAAACCGCCTTTTGTTTCGAGAGCGTCCTGTCCTTTACTTTATTTATTTATATACATTTTTATAAGGACAGGACATCTGCGGTATCTGCACGATTGGACTACCGAGCCGGACCCGAACAAAATGGCACTGAATCATTGGGCAGAGACAAAACCAGTTCTGATTTTCTCTTATAAATGCTTATAATATAACAGTTTGCGGATTCCCAAGAGAAGAAGGCGCTCGGCGACACAAAACGAAAACCCGAGAAAACGAAGCCGAACCTATTCTATTTAAATCAGCCTATCTCGTTTATTATGCTTATTATATGTCGACCAGAGGTCCGCTGAAACAAAGACGAACGGAAAAAATATATATTATATATAAAATATATTATAAAAGGGAATGTAAGACTCGTTCGGCTCGCCCGCAAGGCGGATCGTTATCCAATAGCACAAAGGGAAAACTCTCGGAGGAAATTCAAATTCGCCTTTGTGTTATATTCGAATACATTTCGTATAAATTTATAAGGATTGTTCGATCTTCGTGAAGGATGCGAAGATTCCATTTTCGCCTTTTGTGTATTCGATTTTTGCATTTCGGAGGCACCGGACGTGTTACGCATATGAGTTTAATTTTGTCGTGCGATTTGATTGCGCGTAAATTCTGTACAAATATCAGCGATATTATATAAAAATATTTCGGCGATTTTAATCGACGATTATGCTCGTGTTACTCGAAACACTATGCATGATACCCTTCGTTATCGCGATAAAGATCGGATTTCATAATATTTTCATCGGAACGAGAGTTGTTTGAATTCTGTGTCCCCCCGCTTCCATAATGAAGAAAAATAATGAAAAAAATATCGATGTTACTTTGATAATAAAATGCTATTAAAAAAAATCTTGCGTTCGAATAAAAACTACACGTTATTATTATGATGTTGGTTCATAACGTACGTGTATCTTATCGTGTATCAAACATTTTTATATATGAAAAAATTTTTGTTGAAATTTATAATGCAGTATTTTTATTGTATATTAAAATCTACAATATATATGAAAATATGTAAATTCTTGACAATTATTATACATATTTTCATAAAACGCAAAGTCGCCATACATTTAAAAAATAAAACTTTTGAGGAAAACAAACATTTTCCTTCACACACAAAACATTCGTTTCGAACACAAAAAAAAAATCCTTACGCAGCGCGACACCAGCAATCATTCATCGATGCGCAACCAAACGCCGAACATTGCGACGAAAACTAACCAACTAACAACCATAAAAATTCTATCATCAAACCCCGATTCGGGGTCTAAATTCTACTGTCAACCCCCCCGCAAACAACTCACAGACCTCCCCGATTGTTCCAGGTGTGGTTCCAGAACGCGCGGGCGAAATGGCGGCGGATGATGACCAAGCAGGAGGGCAAGATGTCCGGCGAAAAGATGTCGCCGGAGACGAGCCTCGAGCTGGACGCCATGTACCAGGGCAGCGCGGGCTCCGGGGGCGGCAGCCTGCGCCTCTCGGCCATCAGTCCGGCCCTGGACTGCCAGTGATGGGGGCCCCCGGGGGGCGCAGCCCCGCGCTCGAGCGGAGCGCCCGGTTTTCGGACGTAGCCGATCGTGTTCGCGGTGTTTTCGCGCTCGAGACTGACGTTTCGATTGTCTGGATTGTGCCGTTCCTCAAAGTGGTGGTTGAGTCAAGTCTGAAAACTGTTGAATTGTTCGATCGCGAAATGCGTATTTTGCTAATGTCATGTTGTTTTTTTTTTTAAATAAAAATTAATAAATTCGAAGTGTTCTTCTCGATTTGGCAATTCTAGTCTGATGGTGCGGTACGCTTCGTTCAGCAATAATTATGTGTATTTGTGCGACGATCTGATTTTCGTTTTCGGATTGGCTGTATTTTTCAAATTGTACGTTTTTTGGAAATTTTACGATGCCCGAATTGGACGTGACTACGATCCCAGTATGTATATTGTTTATTTTTTTTAAGTCGATGAAAACGTCCGTATCGCTCTTGACAACACGAAAATGTAGATAAAAAGACTATCTCCGTTCATTATATTTTGTATAGTGAAAATTCGAAATGTAATGAGTGCTTTTATGAACATTGTCGCATAGTACGACGCGTGAATATAACGAACATTTAATATATGTGTTTTTCGAAATGTGATATTTTATATGTTTAAATTACTTTTTTATTGCATTTACATAATGTATATACAGGCGATTCGATTTCGATTTTAGAGCCGACTCTTCATTCAAGATGAACAACATATTTTTTTCATCTTTTGAAAAATCAACATTTTCTGTTTGTTTTTTCTTCTGATTAATCATCGAAGATCGATTAGTGTGTATATGCAATCTAAAGCAATACGATATGTATGTGTTTTTTGAATTCCGTTCTGTAAAATATTAATGAATAAGCAGCGGACTCCGATTGTGCCAAGATTAGGAGACCCGCTGATTTGAACGAATAAAAAAGAGGATAATTTTATTATTTGATTAGTGTTAGGGTTATTTGAATAGACACGTCAGTAATTTATTATTCAAACTGTGGCAAATTTTATGGTTAAGATATAAAAAAACAGCAAACAAATAAGAAAATACGACAATACAACGAGCGTGGCTGGCGACGAATGCTTGAAAATGATTATGAAAAATTTGGAGTGAGAAATATAGTATAATTGCATTGTTGAAACAGTTCCAAACTTAATTTTAAGGTTTATTAATATTTGATTACGTTTAGTTTTTAATGTGTTAAAGGTGACGTGTAAATAGGACACATAGTTTTACTATTGGGTATGTTTTACTGTGCGTTTGTAAATTCACCTATGATGAATAACTTGTAAGGAGTTAACATTGGAACGTTTATTTTTAATTTATCACACACAGCAATTAACCGGAATAGATAAAAAAAGATTTTTCATCATTTTCTTATTAAATTACTCAAAAATTTCAAAAGGGACAAAAAATTAATTTTTTTAAGAGAGGTAAAAATTAATCAGAAAAATCATTATACATACAGTTTTTGATATAATATTTATGACAATTGAATTTAAAGATATTTGTTATTGAATATAATTTTTTTTTTCTTAATTTGCATTTTACCTCTCAATAAATTGATCAATAACGTTTTTTACTTGTTTTCAAATTTGTCCTTATAATTGTAAGTGAATTGTAACTGATTTTTGTTTAATAAACCTTTCAAAAATTACACATGTTTCATTGAGAACCTCACACAAAACAACCCCGCAACTTCAGCCCCGCGGAAAAGCCGTCTTCCACCGAAAAGCCCACAACACAAAAACAGACAACGCAAACAAGTACACGAATGGAAATGGTTGTCGACACCTGGCCCTTGGCTAACAAGCCGCCAGATATCAGCTGTCATCGTGAGATCGCATCTGTCGTCCGGCTACCTGGACATTCCACCTTAATGCACCTGATGCACCCGGAGACCAGCTCTCGTCTTGTTCTTGTTCTTCTTCCATTCGAAGATAGGCCGGTTGCCATTTTGTGGCGACTATCGCGGATTTTCGATATCAGATTTATGCTTGAATTCAATGAATTTTCATTGAATCTAGTTTGATTTTCTGAAATTTTCCACGAAATCAGATTTGAATCAAGTTTTGAATGTTATAATAAATCTTTCTATTAAAAAAGTGGCTTCAAAATTCAAGCCACTTGATTAAATTCTTAAAAAATATATATTTATATTTTGTTCTAATACGATTTAAAAAAATCCAATATGCATTGCGGAAAAACTATGATAAATTTTAAATGAAATTTTCCAGTTCGAATCAAGTTCTGAATTTAATAATAAATTTTACTCGATTAAGTCATATAAGATTAATAGACAAAACGTTGCGTTTACATCTAAATTTTATGCAATTGGGTTATGTTGATTCAGTTTGAAACTTGATCTGTTTATTTATTTATTGGCTTTTATGTGGTCGGACGGTTGCAAATATCGATCGTATCAATAAATTCACGGTTCGAAACGACAGTCGTATAAATCTAGGGTTAATCGTAACATCAATTTGTTATTTTGAATACACGACGAAAACCGTATCGAAATATCTTATTGCGAAAATTGTGGATACTCAATTCAAATTATAGCATAGGTAACATTAAAATAAAAAGCTAAGCGGCTTCCATACACAATTTGGACTCATGGAGAACTCAACTTGCCGCGTTTTATCTTTGGACATACACGAAAACTTGTCCATCATTGATGACTTTATCGACGACCAATAAAATAGGAAACGAACCCGCATAACTTCATTATTATCATCTCTTTCGACGGCTACCGTCGTTAACTTTTTACGAAGATCCACTTTCCCGCCCCTGCGAGGCCAGGAAGGAAACACACAGGGCCTCAGAGTCAACTAGCCATTCTCTGAAATGTCCGAGAAGAGCACCTATCATTTTTATACGAGCTCGGTCGATAATTAAAAGTTAACGATTACGAGCGGTGATAAAGTCGAGGGACGACACGGCCGTCGGACCCGGTTTTTGTTCAATGCTGGGTCCACTTTTCGGCTTTTGTCTTTTTTCGCGCTCGACTCTCTATTTTCATTCTTGATTTTTTTGTTTGTTTTTGCTTATTTTGTTTTCGGGGTGCACAGTGTTGTTCGTGGCTGAAAAATTATATATATAAATGTTAGGGGATCAAATAGGAAATGTCGACGGTAGAAATTTGTCCGAGATATTTATCTGGGTCGTTTGGTTGGAAATCTTCTCGAAGGATTAAATGAAATAATGTATTTTGGACGCGTAAAGTATGTCAGATTAATATTTTATTTGAATTGGATAATTGATTAAATATAATATCGGAAATTCACTGGGTTTGTTTAATTCAAATCTGTGGAAATTAATTCAAAAGTGGGACGTCTAATCAATGTTTTGAATATGTATCTACTTATTTGTTATAAATTTTTCATCGATTACAGTAAGCTAATGATCATTTCATCGAATGATAAATATAATTTATCGAATCACTGGATCGAGAATTTTTTTAATAACAATGAAGGTATTTTCATAGAAATTTTTATAAAATTTTCTGATTATTCTCAAGTATAGTATTTACTAATGAGATGTCTGATATTCAATCAAATTTATTTTTGATTAAATTGATACATTTAAAAAATTAACAATACCTGTGCAGAATAATGAGTGTGAATTTGATTCGCAGAATATGCAGTTTAACTTGAAGAACTTTTCATTAAAGGCTCTGTACTCTGAAAATTTTTCACATTTTCATTATTATATTATATATTCGTATATTATTTTTTTCCTTTTTTATTTATTATATGTATATGTATTTGATAAAAAACATAAAAGTTAATAACTATTAGTTCTTATCATCGAAACCATTCATTAAATATAAAATAAAACTAGCCCAATTGATTTGATTGTAATTTGGAGATGGAAAAATTTATGATTCGATACGCTCAAATATCATTTTATATGTTTTTCTTTAATGAAATCACGATTATTGCAACACAAATTGTTAAAATTGGCGAATTGGCTTCGTGCACGCTCACAAATTAAATTCAATTAAAGTTGAATTAATTAACCGCTCTGACGACTACCGAATTTTACAGAAAAAAACCAACTTTTTTCAAAGCGTAGATTTCGAATGTTTTATAACGTTTTGTCTCATCATAAATTATTTGGCATTTTCATATTTCTAATAATTACTATAATATTTCAAATAAAAGCACCGAAGCTTTATTTGTCGAAAATTAAAATATTCGAAAGAATCGAATATTTACCGAACTTCTGTGATGTATTCGCGATTATTTAGATTGGACAGATTTCGAAGTGTCATTTATTTTTCACGTACAATTATGAATCATTTTATGTTTGGACACCATGCATAAATCACAAATGCTGCCGCTATATTATATTAAATTTTTCATATCAACATGACTCAGTTAAATGTTCACTTTGAGTCTTTTTAAATTTGTGTGTACAAAATTTCAAAACACCGTTGACTCGAATGAGATTTGATTTACACGCGATGTATGCGAATAATGTTCACATACTTAATCATCTCAAGTCATGGGTAAGAAACATTTTGTGCGAATTTCTTTTTTTTGCAGAATGCGCTACATTTTTCAGCTGAAAATTTTCACTTTTTTGCACTGAACGACGATACAAACAAGATAACAGGGCCAGAATATTTTATAATTATTGTGAGTATATCAATGTTTTTCTATTATAGATTAATTTCGATTGAGTATTAAATTGGTTTATGTAAATAGTTAATTAACTCAATATGTCATCGTCATCATCATCATTATCGACCCGTTTTGTGTCCACTGCAGGACAAGGTCTCCCCATCAAATATTGGGGGTCTCGGCTATAGGTATACCTTATCAGAGAGCCAACCTCGTATTGATAAAGGACATGTACCATGAGAGCCAATCCGCCCATGTCAATATTTATTTAAATGAATTTTGAATATATATTTATAAACTTATTTATAAAAGTATAAACTTAATCAGATTTTATGAAATCATTCAAAATTAATTAAAAAAAAAAAATTGTATTTATAAACATTTTGTGTTAACAAAATAAACTGTAAGTATTATTTTTTTTTTAATTAGGATGCTCGATGAGTTTATAAAAAGAATGATGATTGTAGCCTACAAAAAAGCAATCGATAGATTATAAAAAACTTAATCGATTTTTAAATCACGTCGTTGTGATTTTGCTTGGCTCCTGATCATTTAGCAAAAAATGATTTTAGAATTCAGTTTCTCGAAAGAAATTTAACATTAAAAAAAATCTAAAATCCCAATATAGGTTGTTCTTGACCTTCGTACGTTCCTGAATCTCGGTCGTAAGTCGAATCCTTACAAAAAAAGATCAATCAACTTTATTTATATTAAAATTTTCATTTTTAATGCGAATCCTAGTACGATCAATATAATATTATTATAATAACATAAATATATATTTTTCAATAACTAAGAACACATACAATCCCAAAAATAATGAAAAAATCTGGTACATTATGACTTATTGCAATAATTCGAACGCGTCCATATTTCTAACGCGCATTGAAAATATGTGACGGCAACTTGTGATTTAGAAAGTAATTTTTCAAAATATTATAATAAATTTTGAAAAAAAAATCCATAAGTGTAAACCATCGTTAGAGTCACCTGTAGGTATATGAAAAAAACCGTTTTCCGTGTCATCTATATATATATATAAAAATTGATGATTGTATGTTAGACGTCGTTTCACTCCATCACCATTCGACCGATCACTATGAAAATTGGCATGTAGGTATTTATTTATATGTATATAAATATTATTTATATGTATAAATATAATGTATGTAGGTATATGTATTTTTTGTCGAGAAGGTTTTTGTATCATTAAAACAAAAAAAAAATCAGTACGAAGAGTCGAAGATCTAAACAATAGATTCTATCGTTTGTTGAATTTAGTTTCCTTGGTTAAACAATTCATAGAATCACATCAAGCTGTCATAATACAATCTGGCAGGACAACGTCTGTCGGGTTCAGCTAGTAAACCGCACATAATAATATCAAAAAAAACCATTCGAAACGAACCGTCCAAACACCAAAACGCCGAACGCTCCCGCTCACAACTCGGACAATTTTGCACACGTCCTCGTTTCCCCCTTTAATTATATCCGTCTCGACTAATTGCGAACGTTTGGGATGCGCTGATTGACGACAAATGTTCCACCTTGGCGAGATGATTGTCAGCCGTCGTCAACGCGCGACGTTTGACGGAGCGCGCGTCCAAGAATAAAAACGGATCAAACGGCCGACACGTCATTACCGAAATTCGGGTCTTTTTGTTCTCGTTTTATCGGGCGCTTGTCGACGCGTCGTTACTCGGATTACCGGATTATAACTATGTAAATAGTGGGGAAAAAATGACGACGGCGATAATTCGGTGGAGTCTCGATGAAATCGAACGGACGGAAAAAATGCGAAGCGCACGGAAGCTGGACGCCTCTCGGTGTTTTTTCTACGGGTTCGCGATGACGTGGCGTTCTGTGGTGTGGGTTATAATTCGGTTGGGTAAAGGATGTCGTTTGTCGGAATCGGTAGATTTGTATGTGATTATTATTGTTATTATTTTATATTGAATTGGTTTATTTATATTTGTGTATTTGTTAGTTACCTTTCGTTGGAAAATGTGAAATTTATGTTGTTTCCGTGAATTCTTCGAATCCTTTTTGGAAGGTTTATTATGAATTATTTTTAATACTTGTGAAATAGTAGATTATTAAGTGTATTGAGTGGAAACGAAAATATCTTCTTTAATTTAATTTTCATTATTTTAATAAGTATTTTCGAGAAGTTGTTCCAGTATTTATAACCATTTAAACCTAACGATTCAATCTGGACAAATTTATATAAAAAAAAAACATTATTAATTATAAAGAAAGTATGAAAAATACAATCTATTAGGTTTGTTTCTAATAATTTTCGCTTTTTATTCTCTAAAAACGTTACGTTTTCATTTTATTTAAAATGTTTGGAGCCATTTCTAATTCAAGATTTTTTTGATAAAAAATTCCCATTGTTAAATTTTGAACTTTTAATGTGGTTAAATTCATTAAAAAATCTTAAGCTATTGATAATTTAAGAACACCCCATAAACAATAAAATACATCCACGTAGATTTTCCCTTAAACTTTTCCAACCCGTCTGCGAAAACCCAATAAGAAAAAAAATAGACGCGATTTTCCGAAAATCCATTTCGACTTATACACCAACACATTTTCTTAACACAGTCTCGATTTCAACCCCCGACCGATTTAAGGGCGTAATCCAGTCTAGAAATTCTGAAAAATCGATTATTTTCTTTTCCTATTTTTAAATTCTATACCTTTGAGAATATGAGCATAATTGGATTTTTTGAAATTAGGAATATTTTAAAAGTTACAGGTGTTTTTATGAAAGCCCAATGTATGAATCAGTTACACTACCCGAATCTTTAAACGTGATTTTCTCGAAACCACTTTTTCCGACCTGGTGGGAGTGATATTTTAAGTTCTAATTAACCGATTTACTCAAAATTTTGGAAAAACGTTCTTTATATATCCTTCTATAATATAACTGGAACCACCTATTTTGAAAAATAAATATTTTTACTATTTAAAAAAAAAATCGTGAAAGTTAAAAAAAGAGGATGAAAATTTTTTTTTCAAATCGTCGCTATTTTGCGAAAAAAATTTGTTTTCCAAGGTTCTATAGAGACGTCTTTACTAATCAAGAATTTTTATGTTTCGGAATACTACAAGGTTTGGAATCGTGGACGCCACGACGCACCTTTTTTTCGGTCGCCACTTCACAACATCAAAACTCGATGAATTTTTGATATTTTTTTTTTTGCAAAACTATTTTGTATTCTCAAAATATTACTAAAAATTATCTAAAAAAAATTGATATCAAAATTTTTTTTTATTTTTTTTTTATCCTCCTCTGAAAAACGCCACAATTAAAGCTCCTAAACCAGAACACCCCCATAAGCACCGCATCGGCCCGCGCCTTCGAAATACCACCCCATCCTAACCAACTTTTCCCCCCAGAGCGGCCTAAACCGAGAAAAGGTTGAGGCGCAATGTCCGTGCGAGCGCGTCTCAACCCATCGATCGTGCGTCGGCGAGTGGGCGGCCCGCTTTGTGCTCGATGGTTGCCATGGCGACGCGCAGCCGCGCGCTCCCATTGGCCGGAGCCGGAGTGGTGGGGGTAGTGGGCGTTGACGCGTATCGAGCGCCAACACGCTCTAGGCCTCGGCGCAGCATCTCGGATTCGAATCTGTTCGGTGTTATGGGGTTTTTGATTTTTTTTTTTAATGTGTATGCAGGGTTTGATGACGGTTTCGCAAAAGTGAACTTGAGCATGATGTAAATTTTGCGCGGAAATAAATATTTCGGAAAGTTTAGGGGCAATTGGAAATTTGTTGAGCCGTAATTTTGCGTTGACGTTAATCTAAAAAGGTTTTCTTTTAGTTTTCTAGTTGTCGGGGATTCATTTTTATTTTGAGTCAAAGTAAATTTTTTATTTGTGAGATTCATAAAGTTGTCCGTTGAAAATCGTTTATATTTTTTTATTGATAGTATTAGTTTTAATTGAATCCGAGTTAGATGATTAGTTCATGAGTAGGTATATTTGTTTGATAAGGCCTTGTCCTGCAGGGAATAACTAACAGGTTACTACTACTGATGTTGATAATAATGATGAACATGATGATGATGACAACGATGATGATGATGATAAAATAAAAAATCAACCATACATAGGGTCATTCGGGGTAAGAGCACGCGTCGGGTAAGAGAACGCAGAGCTAATATCTCCGCGGGGAGTGGAGGGATTA
>JAOXNN020000031.1:965477-979907 GCA_028571205.2 Hydropsyche betteni | reverse complement strand
GGAAATTAATAATGTGAGGTTGGTAAAGTTGAAAAATAATAAAGATATAAAGGTTCCCTTTATGCAGCAATAGGCATGAGCAAGCTACGTACGATATCGACGATGATGAATGAAATTAAAATTCTACAAAAATCCCACGAATATACATGCCTGAAAAAACCCTTCAACAGAGATTATTTTAACGAAAATCCAATACACACAGATATATTCAAACCGAATTCTAAAATCATCCAACTAAAAACTATTCGGCTAAAATTTCCATCGAGCAAATATGAACAGGTCCCATTGGAAAAAACAAAAATCCCACCGCTTTTTTCTGATATTCAAACGTGAATACGACGTATGTATAACATTTCGCATTGATTTACATGGGTTTTTTGTTAATTGAAGCTGCGTGAAAGCTGCCAAAGCCGATTCATTAGCGATCCAGAGAGGTTCTCGCACGTGCGAGAGCACGCGTCGCCCTGCGGTCACCTCATTGTTGGCGTTCCCGATATAAAAAAAATGGGGATAATAATAAAAACAACAAATATTCTATTACGCGTGTGCTCAAAGAGGAAACTTGGCTATTTTTTTATCCGCTAATTGATTTTAAAAAATAAATATCCAACGAAAAACACAATAATTTCAATATAATGATCTTACTAAATTGATCAATAATTTTTATCCATAGATCAATGTTTATTTTTATATTTCCGATTCAAAATTTGAGTGTTAATCTATCGAATCGATATTTGAAATGTATTGATATTGATATATCAAAAAATTGTCAATTCTTCAGCGAAACGTTGAATTCGATCATCATTCGAGTCAAATATACGTATTTTTTTTTTTTTAACTAAAAATTAATTTCAAATCCAAACACGAAAACGATCGTTTCTCCTCTGAAATACAGGATATAATATGGAAACGTGAAAGAGTGCACGCGTTTTCGTAGGGCCATTGTCGAGTGCCTTATTACGCACGCGTCCCCATTGTGTGGGACTTGCACACGACTCCTTTTACGCACAACTCGACCATGATCTCGAATTTATATATTATATTTGTATATTTACACAAGCATTAAGCGTAATATATTCGATGGGGAAGAAAGGGCTTGGCTTTTGGGAGTGGATTCGTTATTTGAGCTGTGCGAAATTTTATACTGTTTAGAAATTTGTAGGCGGCTAAGATTTTGAATGGTTGATGTAAATTTTATTCGAATATATATAAAAAAGTATATAATTATATATAGTAATTAATAGTAAATTGTGAATGAGAATTTAACTGTGAATTTAATATTTTTAGAATCAAAAAATATATTTTATATACTGAAAATAAATTTCCTTGCTAAATCATTCGTTAAAATTGGTTTATTACAGAAATTTTTTTTATATTTAAAGACAATATGCGAATACGTATGTCAATGATTATTTTGACAAATCATCGAATAAACGGAAACACCCGTTCGAAAATTAAAACCAATGAAACGGCGACTATTCGACTTCGCGATCGCGAATTCCGACCCTTCTCCAAACGACAAATAGAAAACCAATGGCTTAAAAACGAGGAGATTCGATTAATCCCCGTAACCACCCGTCGGGATTTTCGAAGGCTAATTGGGGCGTTTGGAGACGTGTCCCCCGACGTCAGTTTGCGCCACGTGCGATTCCTACTGGCCGTGTGATACGATTTTCTTTTCACAGGTCCCCAAGTGCACGTGCACCAGTGTATTTTTCATGGTGTAATATAGGGTGGTCGCTAAATCTTTGTGCATTTTTGAATTGTGATATCGTCGTATTTAAAACCGCGAAAGCCTTTCTAATACTGTCAGAAGTTCAGATATATTTTTTTCGTGTTTGCGATGTAGAGAAGAAATTTTAAAATTTTTTTATCAAAATTATCCTTCAATGAATATTTTCAGATTTATGGTGTATTATGCCCGTTAATTGTTCACACTAAATTACGCTCGACTTGAATAATAGATAGAAAATGGCATGTTTGAAAAGACAATTTTTGAAAATTATGAATATTAAAAATGAGAATGGAAACCTGTGAAGTTTTTTTTTAATATTTGATATTATTTAATTTATTTTTTTAATAATAAGTAATTTTAACGAAATTATTAAAAATAGTATTGTGATGATTGTCGTGATTTTACAATAAAATTTGATAGAGTAAGTAATAAAATATTTAAGATAAGTGTTACGGAAATTGGAAACTATCAACAATATTCAGTGATTCGGGATAACATACTGAATATTGTATTTTCATAAATTTTGTAAAAATTTATTGTATTTTCAAAATTTCAATATAGGATAACTTATCCTATATGAAAATTTATATATTATGTTCCTGTCGCTATTGTTAATCATCATAATATGATGACTAACTAACTACTAGTTAACAACATATTAGTTGGTTGCATTTGAGCGATGCAGTTATTGTTAAATTATATAATAGTTTCAATAATAATAAACAGTTCTGAAATTTTGAATTAACTTTACACAATATTGAATTCAAATACAATTGTTTGTTATTCAAAAATTTTGAATCGTTGTAATATTTTATCCGATATCAAAATAAGCATCACTATCAGCCATATTCAAAAACTCAATTTCTGCACAATCTGAAAATCACCATACACTATAAAAGTGCCACGTGGCGCGGTTATTAAACGGATACAGCTCCTTTAACAAAGTTTGATTCCACCATTCGACTTCATAAAAAGAGTCAACTTTTCCTTATAAACTCTCAACGGCGTTTAAAAAAGCATCGAAACAACATAACGATCAAAAGCGAACGCAGCAAATCCACCTCGCACACAACATTTCGAGACACAAGAGAAATTCACACATCGCCTAGCCAATACATAGAATAAATCGCCACATTTGCCCTAAGGAGTACAAACAAACAGTTTCTCACAGATTCGCCGAGCGAGACGGTGAAATCGCGGCCTGTTATTAATGCCCGACTCTCATTATTTACAGCTACCTATTGTGGTAATCTTTGTGTTAATTTAATTTGTGGCCTCCTACGAAACCGGGCTCGTTTCGACCAAAAATTATGCGGTGCTCGTACCGCGATACTCATCTCGGAAAAATTATCGGGTCCCGCACTTGTGAATGCGATATTTAAAATAAATGAGCGTGTCGCGCTGTTATTAGCCGGTCGTTATGAGAAATGTACGTGTGTGGATTTTTCTTTTCGGGCATCGGTCAAATGTTGTTATAATTGAGTCGGCGACGCTGTGCGTGAAATTACAGTGTTTGTTTTTCGTTGTTTGATAATGTACATAACATGCGAATGATTCAATTAAAATCGTCACGAATTACGGCGGTCGAAGTGTGTGTTTCGCGCGATGGACGTTTCGGTGCAAATGAAACGATGTTAAAAATATGGTTCCGAGCACCAGTTTATATTGAGACGTTGATGTGTAATTAAATAGAATTGATAATGAAAAAAAAATTGTGAAAATATCATTCATTCGTAAGTATGACTTTCAAAAATAAAATACCCATATACGTTCTATGATGTTGCATTTTTCGTATCTAGATCGGAACGCGATAGTCGGCGCTTTTTAAATACAAATATTTAATAAGATAATTACGAGAAATTGTTTAAAAAAAAAAATCGATGCAATTTATTATTTTGCATTGGAAATAGGAGCCACGAGAAACCCTATTTTTCGTCAAGGAAACGTCCCTAGGGTCGCTCACTAATTGGGGAGGAGAACGAAACGCCCCTTCAGATGGGGGCCCTTTTTAGGATGTGGGGGCAAAGTCTCCAGTGAAGAGCCCCCGTTGTGTACAATGCACACTGACATGGACATATGTTCACAAAACGACGTTTTATAAATAAAAGAGATCGCATTTCGAATTATATTGTATCTCCGCAATATCACTAATAGATTATTATGAAAGTCATCGAAAAGTTTAATGTTACATTTTCTAAAACACTAATATTTTCTTCCGAATCAATAATTTGTTAATTATCAGAATAAATTTCCCCGATTTCTAGAATAAAACAAGTTCACCCCATTTAGTGAACTCTGTCTCGAATGCAAGGGGGAAATGAAATTCACGAAGCATATGTGCATCGAATTCGGTTACAATTGGTCTGATTTCACGGTATAATTCGCACAATGGTTTTGATATATTCGGATTGCAGATTTGAACCGTAGAGTTCGATGATTTGTGACATCTGATGGTTTATTTAATAATGGGTTGTAATTTAGTGATATTATTACAGGTGCAATGAATGGATACATCAAATATATAAGGGTTAATGTTTTTGGCTATTTTTAGTATGAATGAATATTTTTTGCGACGAAGTAAGAACATTGTATCTTATGAGCTGGAGCAAAATCATTAAATCATTCTCTCAACTCTTCGGGATGTTAGAGACTCGAGTCTAATTATTGTAGAACGAGAAAAATGTGGTTTATGTTGTAGTAATGAACATTGAAAACACATTACAGAATTAAAAACAATCATCGCTTGACAGATAAATGGTTTGCACAAGGCGCAAACAAGTCACTATATTATACAAAAATTTGTCATAAAAACTACTTAACATCAACCTGAAACGATTTAAAGCTTCAAGGAAAAATATGAGACATTTAAACGCCGAAACGACTCAGATCTTATCTTTTGCCTGCTTTAATTTTTTTTCATTTTTTTTACACTACTAAACATTCATCAACTCCCATACGAAAAAGCACTATCAACCTATAACAATAATCTATTAATCCTGTGAAGTTATATATCTAGCTTTTTATTCAATTTCACTCATTCAAACAACTTTCTATTTATATAAAAACATTCATACACTCAAAACGAATCTTCTCCCGTGTACACGAGCACTAAATTCTCATAGAAATTCCCTTCGGAGGGATTTCATGGGTATCCCACTCGTGTCATCTTTTTTTCAGGCCCTCCTTATCCATGACCCATCTCGGGTTATTTA
This sequence comes from Hydropsyche betteni, assembly GCA_028571205.2. Taxonomy (NCBI): domain Eukaryota; kingdom Metazoa; phylum Arthropoda; class Insecta; order Trichoptera; family Hydropsychidae; genus Hydropsyche; species Hydropsyche betteni. Next base: position 974,960 of record JAOXNN020000031.1, on the reverse strand, counting down.
CGAGCATTCGTCATTGCTTGGTACCCGGTGTGATTTTCGACTTTGACAAAAAAAAAGCACGCAAGAAATGAAAATGTCGGTTCTAAAAAAAATACGACATCGTAGGAGCCCCGCTATTCATTCATGAATTCGATTCTGGAACTTTATCGTGGCAATTAAGATGTAACCGAGTATTTTAATGTGGGTGCTGTTTGTTGTCAGGCTCCGATAGAATTACGTATTTATATTTAGATGTGTTGAAAACCTGTTGAACTGTGATATGTCCAATTGTTTCTGTGAACAAATGATTTTGATTGAATGGAGAGTGTGCGAAATATTTTCTATAGAATACCGGGAATAAGTGAAAATATGATATACTGTTTAATTTGTTACCGAAATTGAATGGGTTCTCGTTTAAATGAATGAATGTTTTCAATTTCAGCGATTACAAACGGCGAGGTTGATTGATTTATGAAAATTGAATATTTCATATGAACATGGTTTTCGACAAACTCTGAACAATTGACGAAATAAAAAATGCATAATTCAAAGCAAACCCAATGCGAGGAGTGCTTTCATTTTGAATATCTATTGTTTTTTAGTATTTGCTCAAATATTTTATTCAGGAACACTGGGGATATTCAAGAGGTCACACGCGCTCTTTATGAAAATACCATACGCATAAAAACAATTAAATCAAAACTCCTCAAATAATCAGCACAATATTTTGAAGCAATATTGATATTTTCGCGATTATTTGATATTAGTTTATGGATAAATCAACGATTTCAATATAAATGAATGCTTCAATTTTCATCTATCGAAGTTCACAAAAAAAAAACCTCTCACGGATTATTAATTTTATTCAAATTTAACAAAGATTTTGACTGTAACTATATTTTATCAGTTAAGTTTTGTAGTTTTAAATTTCTGAAGAGCTGAGATATATCTAAAACAATCATTGCAGGTCCAACATTACTCCTATCTCCATTTCTCAATAGCCTCAACATTTCTACGATCCTCAATTCCTTCATTTCAACGTCTATCCATAATAAAAATATTTGATGCTACCGAAAAACCTTTCACAAATTCCATACAACGACGACGACACCGAACAAGTCCCTTAACGAGCAATATTGAAATAAAAATCGACCCACTATCTATAATGCCAACACGCATAATTGACTCACAATAACCAGGCGTGAATGCCGAAACTTGCGATACGCGATACGCCAATTTGGCGAAAAAATATCAATTGGGGTTGCCATTCGGCGACAAAGGGGAGTTAATTCTATGTCACCACCCCACATTATCATCCGGTATGTGTGCGTAATAAATATGTTATGTCTGGTGAATAATTGAGTGCGTTTTTGCGGTGTAACGGGAGAAGGCATCGATGATTGCGATGATGTGGGGAGAACCCGAAGCATTCGACATTCACACCAATTTGACGCAATTTCGAATCGAGCCGAAACCAAATGGGACGTCCGCAAAAAACGCGAAAAGGTGTAATTTTTCTTTGCTCGCGAAAGCGTAATTGTCGCACTGTGCAATTCGTCAAAATTGCTCAATAATGCGCCGCAATTAAAAAATGTATTCGGGAGAGATTTTTTTTTCCGTTTCGGTGAGCGTTGTAAATATTTCTTTTCGTGTTCGATATGGTTTGACTTTTTTGGTTATTGCATTGTTATTTTGTGAAATGTGTGCCAATTATTTTGATCAAACGAATCATGTGTTTCGACTTATACTATTATATTTACATTTAACAAGACTACGAATAAATACACAAAATTTTTCGATGAAATATTATGAGATCGTGATTCATATTCTCATAAATTTATTTTCGAAGCTGCTTGTAAAATTGTATACTTAGATTAATTTAAAAATCGTCGGAATATAAAGAAATTATCATTTCTAAAGAAACTCCACGATAACTTTGAATGAATAAAATTCAAAGGGTACTGAAAAAATATATAAATTGGTTCAATTTAACGAATCCGCTTAAAAATATCGATAAAAAAAAAACTCTTTCAACATCTCGAAAACGAGCGAAACGAAATCTATCAAAAATCAACCAATTTCATACACACAAATGATGGAAATAATTGCAACATCATCACGATTCGTCACAGCACATTCAAGGGTTAAACGTCAGGGGAGAAAGGAAGGAGAGTCCGTTGTTCAAAATAATACAATAAAAAAAATCATATAAATATATTATATAATAGTCGCGCATTCTCGACAATGGATGGACAAAAAAATATGATAACAATAAAAGGCACCGAAAACAAGCACAGGGGAGTGTCGGTTATCACCCCCTAGCTCAACAAAACGTAATGGTGCCCCATACAGATGTAACTATTGAGATATCGTAAACTGTCAAGTCCAGGTGTGCTCAACCGACCGAATCTTAGAACGTTCGAATTTTTGAAAGACGACGTCTAGTTTTTCTATGGAAGCGCTCGAAAGTTGGGGTAGGTGCGTTTTGATATTGTCTATGAAGAATTGTAGGTTTAATCGTTTAAATTTGAACATAATGAAAAACATTTTGTGTTTCAATTGTGAATTCATATAGTACTGACTGTATTGAATTTTCCCGCTCATGTTTTTTCATTATCATATATTTATTCACTCAAAATAGTTTTAAAATAATAGATAATACCATTTCAAATATATTTAGATGAATATACATGATCAGAAGTGATAGAAAATATTTTTATAAAGTTTATATGATATTGAAAAAATATGAGCGGGTAAATTTCAGGTCAATGCATAAATTTCATCGTATTTTTCAAATATTTTTCTCCTTTCTTCGAACTAATGAATAACATCTATATTCGAACTATTTTATTATGTGAAAAATCCCTTTTCAGTATTTGTTAAGTTTTTGCTTAGCCGGTGAACAGTCTGTAGAAATTTTTGAAACGTTTAATAATAAAGTGCATTTGCGACATTTTTCATTGTAAAAATTTTGTAGAAATAATAAGTGATTGGGGAAACCAAAAATATTTGTAATGTGTACAGAAAAAATGCAGTAATCGTTAGTATTGCTCAGTTTTGGTTTTCAAAATTTAGATCTGGAGATTTTTCATTAACTGATAAACGTGATAATGATATACATACATCACTAGCCATGATTAATGCTAATCCACGTTAAAATATCAAAGATCGTAATGAAGATAGAAATCAACTGATAAAAAGTGCGGTATATGTATCGCATCGGTTTGGTTTCAAAATACGAAGAAACTTTTGTATCGACCTTAATATGCGGTTGATAGTGTATATAATATTATATATTTTTTTAAATGATCAAACAATCACAGTGAATTATGATATTGAGATTAGATAAAAAATAATATTGATATTTAAATTAAGCCAGGCGCCCACACATTGTTTTAGGTTGAAGTGCGCCGATATAGTTTATGGGCGCACTTCAACCCAAAACAATGTGTTCCATTATAAATCGCGTCGCGACTAATCGCCTGTGGGCGCCCGGCCTAAGAATCGAGATATTAGAGAAAAATAACATAAAATCAATGACTATTTTGGTATTAAAATTCTAAAAACATCTTTTGAGGAAACATTGCAACTAAGAATTCTATCAATTGAAATTCCAAGGTTCCATTCCTGAAACCGCAATTATCGAAAAGGCGACTTTTTTCCCCATTCATATACATTTCATCGCGTCGTCCACGCCGCATTGTTCTTGTTGTCGATGTCGTCCAATCGAAACTGGTCGCCGATGGCTTCTGGCCGTTTTTTGCCAACCGCCCCGAACACCAATCGACATTCGAAAAGTCAAATTGTCGAAATGCAGGTGCAACGCTTTCGAAATTCAAACGTCCCGACGCGGAGGCCGGATGCGAAATTTTTCGCGCTCCACCCGAAAATCGTGTGTCCCCTCCCCCCCCCACCTCGTTTTCGACGAGGGTCGTTCTGATAGTACTGAAATATCGATTGAAAACGATATATTCGAAAATGAAATATGAGAGTTTAAAAACGCGCTCGCTCGACAGTTCAACGCCCACACAATGCGTTTTTTATACGTTTTCTATTATACGCGTTGAAGTTAAGACGATATATTCTGAATTATTTTTCTGCAGGCGCTTGCCACCTCGTTTATATAAGGAACAAAATGCAAACTGCATTATCGGCAGGTGATTTATCTGTGGAAAAACATATATTTATTCAATGCACCGAGCCCGAGGCAGCCTTCACTTCGGTTGTCCCACCTTCGTCAATGCAATATGCACCTTACGATGTTTGTGACTGCAAAACGAGAATTCGAATCGTTTAAATTACACGTGAGAAATGAAATCGTTGTGTTGATTATCGCATCAACGTTTTATATTGATCTGCATATTGTGTTGACTTTTAGGGCAGGTATATTAAAGGAAAAAGAACGATGCGCTTATCAATTGAAGTAAGATATAAAGAATGACTTTTCGGGACAGTCAAAAACAAATTTTTCATTTAATCACATTAAAGGTCTTTAAAGTCTTAAAGTGGCAATAGGTTGTTTGAAAAATTTTAAACAAGCGTACTTCAGTCCAAAGTATCATAGTTTTCGAGTTATTATTATTATCATTTCGATTTTTCGGTTTGTTTGTTGTGAATTAATCCATAAAAATGAATAAAAACTTCTATATCAACACAAATCTATTTAAAATATATGTTTAGTTGTAAAAAAGCTCGCTGAAGGGAGACTACAGTTTTTTTTTGTTTTTCTTGTTTTAAAAAAACCGAAATACAAAGTGTTCAAGCACTTTTAAAAACATCTCTGTTTAAAGCTCTTTCGATCGATGTATCAAACATTCGGATATCTAATCGATTTTCAAAATTAAGGTGCAATTATAAAATAGGGATAGGAACTCATTTTTGCAAAAATTTGCCTTACGTTAATTGATATCTTTGATATCAATATATTAAATTTATATTCTAATTAAAAATTCGAAAAAATGAATTTCTAATTATAGGACGTACTTGAAAAATTTCAATGATACATATTATATAAATATAAATTCGGAAAACCACGAATGTGCGGTGAATCGTTGAAACACTTTGAAAAACCGCAAATATAAGCATTCAATACATATAATGTCATATCACACACGAAAGTACATATAATAGAAATAACAGAAAACAAAACGTGTGAATTACCTCATGGAGAAATATATAAATTGACAGATGACACCTGTCGATCGGTACAAGTGCACCGTCCGTCCTTTTTGTTCTGTCCACTTTTTTATTTTTTTTTATTAACATTTTATTCTTTCGGAATATTTTTTTAGACATCGACGTCGTAATAAAACTAGACCCGCTGGCGTTCTAACACAACGCACAGATAATCATTTTACCTTTTTATAGTTCTTTTTTTTCGATCGGCTTTTGTGTCGACGTTAAAATGAGACATCTGTAATTAAAAGGAGCTGGTGAAAAAATGCGCGCGAGCACAAGAACGCTTTATAACGACAATTTTATAGTGCACGGTAGTGACGTGAAAATCTAAATTAAATCGAATTATTTTATTATTATATTAGATTATCGTCATCATGACGTATCGTAAATAAGGCCCGGCCGTTTTTTTATCGTAATATTGTCGTCGGACACGATTTCGAACGCGTTTCGTATTCAATAACCACATTTTAGCTTTGACGGCGTCGTTATTGACGGTCAATGACTAAGAAGAACCATTAAAAATAGTTTTATTCGAACCTTTGCGTTTCAATTTCGGAGCTTCGTGGTAGTTCGGAAAAAAATCAATAAATTTTTAGTGAAAGATCAGTGCTCGTACGCAGTGTAAAATCTTTTGAAAATTACTTTATTATGCATAGAAATATCAATGTTTTCGAGGATCGAATTGGAAACAATTGATGGACAATGGGTGGAGATTTAGCGTCCTTTTGTGTTTACGAACCATGGCTTTTCAGATGTGGAAACCTCTAGTGCAATAAAAGTTACAAATCGCTTCGTATTGTCTGTTCATATGTCATGTTTATATGTTCGTATTATCTTATATATTCTGTATATTTAGATGGAAGATGCGAATGGTTTATGCGTTTTTTAAATGTAGAAATGTTATTATTGTCAAAAACAGAGTGAATGATTATACGAATTATAATATTTATTCTATTTTTAGCAATATTTTGATGAATATTATCAATCATTATATAAATAAACAAATAACCAAAGAACATTTTCGAGTGTTTTTCTTTCGATAATGAGAACGATTTATTTACAGTTATATTCAACCGAATGCCTTCGCTACGGTTATATGGAATACTAGTTTCGGCATAATACTCGTACAAAGCGGTGAAATTTTCTGAAATATTTTGCTTTTAGTCGTTACTTTCCGTATAAGGATCTTGGACATTGGTTTTGTAAAACAGAGGTATGTTTCTTTAAATGGCGAGTCTGAACGTTGTGATAACTCAGCCCAGAAGTGACCAATCTTCTCCAACTATATAAACTTATATCAGTTCGATAATATACGATAAATATTAGTCATTTATGTCTATTTCCATGAAAATTTTAGTATAAAAAATACAGAAATATAATACGTTTTGAAATGATAGACTCGAGAACGTTTCTTGGAGAGGATGCTGTTTGGTTTTTATACGATTTTATACGATACCCGAACCGCACCCTGGCCAAGCAATAAAGAACCGCGATTAAGTTGTAAATTTTAATATCAGCTCTTAATAAAATTGACCATAAAGTGTCAAAAGTGCCGATGCGAAACGCTCGAAAAGTTTACGGCCAGTTCGGCGTCGCGACGTCGAAAACGCTTTTCAAACGTAAAGTGCAAAAAAATAATTTTCAACTGAATTTCAATAAACATATGACATATTATGATAAATATTATTACAAAACATTTGTTTTTTTTTAATCAGTTCAAAATTTCAATAATTTACTTATAAAACTGCCTGATCTTTTCACGCGCAATCCAACTCGGAAATCGTTCGTTTATTGCACATTTTGTTATTGTGAATGATCGAAATTTATAATTTCAACGTCACCGATAGCTTTATCGAAGTTTTATTATGATTTGATTCGCGCATAAATATATCTAACAATGTTTAACGGTATAATAAAATTTTATGTTTTTTGCCGCGGCAGTCGTCGTCGTATTAACTTTACAATCCTGTCGTATTAATTTATTACAATTGCAAACGATTCGAAAATGTTTATATGAGAAAATATCTCCGTCTCATAAAAAAGCCACGACTGAAAATAAATTTCTATCTTGCATTGAAAGAAATTAATATTGTTACTCTTCATTCTAATTTGTCTACATATTATCCATTCAAATTCGAACATATTATATTACATAATATTTAACTATTTCTCAGTCAAGCTCCATATTTATACAAAATAATTGACGTTATGAATACCAATAATCGGAATAAACTTGAAACGAAAATTTCAGAATAATTCTAATTAAACGAACATAAAACAATATCACATATATATGAATATAAATAATGAGTATTTATATTATCTATATACTGCTAATATATAATATATATTAAGTTATAAATTCTATTTAAAGATTCTAAAAAAAAATTATCGACGAAATTGTAAAGATGTATTTGCTCATCGATTTTCATTAATCACCGAATTAAACAATATGTAATGTGATCAATATTTATTATTAACTTAGAAAAATTCCGTCAAATGATTCAACTTATTCTGAAATTAGTATTCAACTTTTTGAAAATAATTTTATTTTAATTTTCATAAAAAAAAAAACAAAAAAATTTTGACATAAAAAAAAACCAGAAAACCACCCCCGAAAACCAACCCTGTTACAAACCGGCAGAGCAAAACATCATCTACATAAACTCCTGTAGCAAAACAGTTCCTACATTAACTTCAATCGACCTTGAGACGTCTAGGTAGAACCTGTTAACCTGTTGCGGGCCGAACGCATGGTTAATAATGGTTTTATCGACGCGCGCCTGTCAACCCGCGCCCCAGGGAAAAGTGACCAAACTCGTTCATTTATTGTTATTGTGACGAAAATCGTCACAATGTCGTGTCCAGTCCAATATTGAAGATTTTTGTTTGTTGTGTTCTCGTCGTGCATGTATTACCGTGATCAGATTTGAGGACAACAGCTCGGGTGAATGAGGAAAACATGATTTTATCAATGTTTTTCAAATATTAGTAATATAAGGAGACAATTTAAACGAGTATTTTACAAAATAAATGCGTATTCAGCCAGCCCGTAGTGCAGTGGTGACGCTGCATGGATTGTCATTCGTAAAGACGATAGTTCAAGCCGCGGGGATGGCGAGGGTTGATTCCGTTTTTAACAACTACTCGATTGTCTCAAATTGAATATTTAACCATTTGATTGAAAAATGAGAGTTTATTGTCTCATTTATGAGGAAATTCCAAAAATGGTTACGATTTCTCATTTTATCGACCTCCGTAAGAATTAGGATATGTGCCGACGTCGCGATTATTGTAACAACTATTGCATGCGGTCGTCAGCGATTGGCACACCAGTGTGTGCGGTTCGCGAATTTGAATCGGCCCTCTTTCCTTTTTCACACCGTTAAAATATTCATAAAAAAGATCACTTACAAAATCTCGTCACGTTACGGCACCCGCTGTCTCATCATGTTTCTACATATGTGGAAAATGGACTATTCCAGATACCACCAATCTAATGACAAATGCATGAAAAAAGCTAAGTATTTAATAAAATTAGTGTACATTAAAACAATAGAAAAAATATTTTTACATTAAAACAAATAAAACATGCGAGTGAATATAAATAAAGTATCGACAATGCCGTAAACGCAAACAGGATTAAATATCAACTGCATAATTGCTATTCACAACTTTTATAGTAGCAACTAAATGGATCAAATTGTTAAAGTGATTAAAATTAAATTAAATTTAAATTTTAACAAAAGGAAACGTTGAGAGTTGACAGTTGTATTGTAATGTCTATGGAGAAAGATTTCACTCTGGCGATGTTGCCACTTCTTGATCATTTAAAACATATTTTCCTATGGATCATTTCATATTTTTTTTCACATTATGCCAAAATATTTTTTTCATCGCACAGTACAAATTAAATGACGTCCAACACGAGATTCTTTAATGCCCCAAAAATGATGCACATCGTATAATATTCTAATGTACAAATAATTCGTTTTAAAGTACAGTATGTATTTTTTAAATGCACAGTTTAAATGTAATATTATAAATATAATATTTTTCAATCAATTTTGATATTTTCTTTCATTTTAAGCATAGAAAAATCTAAACTTATGTCAAGAAGTTAAGCAACATTAAATACGACCAATGACTTAGTGACCTGACTATCATCTTACAATTAAATCAATATAATATCAATATAACTTTACACTATAACTAATACGATTATTTGGCCAGGCGCCCACTGCGATTTGTAGTAGCGGCGATCGTTTGGTCGCGAAAATGGAACGTATTGTTTTAGGTTGAATTGCGCCCATATGGTATATGGGC
>JAOXNN020000031.1:936512-964037 GCA_028571205.2 Hydropsyche betteni | reverse complement strand
ATTGTCACATTTGCGACATATTGGTTAATTGCGCCCATATGGTTTATGGGCGCACTTCAACCTAAAACGTTGCGTTCCATTTTCGCGACTAAACGATCGCCGCGACTACAAATCGCAGTGAGCGCCTAGCCTTATACAACAATTTCAGCGCACAACTCTTCCACTTTATCACACCGCAAATACATTGACAACGATGACCTAGAATCCGATATTTTTCAACGTCCGCAACATCCCGACCACACTGTACAAACCCGAAGTGAGTCGAACTGACACATAACATAACAGGATTGAAGATAAAGATATCGCGGCCAGATAAAGAGCCCCCTCCGCCGGGACTCTGCCCCCGTCCCGCTCGGGGGCGCAGGCCCCAGGGCCGATCAATCATTGCCCCTTACCCCGCCCGCTTACCCCCGGCCCTGTTAAATCGATACGTGTGGCTGATGAATCGGCTGTCGACCGATTTCAACGCATCGCCCTCGGATGAATTATAAATCGTCGCAGGCTATATCGTTACTAAACATCGGTCGGTTTTGTTTTTTGTCTTTTTGAGGGGTTTTTTGTTTGTTGGGTTCGTTTTTAGCGCCTCGCGGATGGATAAAAAAAATGTTGAGTGTTTAGTGCGCGTCATATTTTATTGATATTGTGATTGAAAAATGGTTTTTGTGTTTTGTTGATTGAATAGTTGGAAATTTTTGAGTGTTTTTTTTTTCGTTTTAAATCAATATTGGTTATTTTAGTATTTTACAGTAGAAAACAACGATTTGTTGAATCTTTTGAATTAAGTGAAAAGTGAATAGTCCCTTTCAATGCGTCTAACCACTATGGTAGTCATAATCAAAAATCTATAGTTCAAACGATCGGCATTTAAATAAAATTATAAGGACTGTATCATTATTTAAAAAAAATACTATAAGTACGAATTGATATATGTATTTGGTTACTTGAAAAAATATTATGATGCATATTTACAGTCGAAAACTCGGCTACAAACTTGTGTGGCTATTTCCACGTCCCGGGAAAAAGAATTTAAGCCTGAGCTTTTTTTAAGTTACCTTTCCCTTATTCCTATTTTGAAAATCGTCCAAATTTATAGTTAATTAAAAAAAAAATATCAACTTCACATAAAATTCTTCGCAAATCAACCGAAATACCACAGAAAATTTCTAACCTTCTAAATTTCTAACCGCGGAAATACGCTTGATATAACAACTCAAGAGTTTTCCAGAAAGTTTCCAGTAGACATGAGCCGAGCACACCTCGGCATTTAAGCGATTTTCTCGGTACAAGTCTGCATGAATGGAGACATAAATTTATCTATAATGGCGCGAAAGGCGACGCGGCCGCCTTCGCCCTAATGATAACTGCTTCTGCCCTTATTGGTTCGCGCTAACCGGAAAGCAGCTCGGTCCGAGAAAAAACCCAATTAAAACTGGCTCTGACGAGAAACGGTGGTTCAGTTCGAGCCGATCAGTGGTGCTTTAGTGTTTGGCGGTTTATTTTCGAAATTCGCGGTTCGAAGAATGGCGCGGATCGATCAAGTTGGATGATTTTGTTGGCGAAATTGAGTAATGCTTCAATTTAGTCTTGTTGGTTGTATAGATCTGTTATGTAAAATAATATGGTGTAGTTAATAGATTGACATGATAATATATATTAGGCCTTCAAAACTCTTTGAAAATAAACCTCTTATCTCTAAGCAGTTGATATACGCGAAAAGGAAAAATAATTCGATTTTTGTGGAATGAGAAAAACTTGCAGTGAATATCACATAATGATGATGTTGAGTATATTTTTCAGATTGAGTTTTCTACTTTTTATATTAAATATAGGGCCGATGACGTGTGTTATTTTGAGGTTTGTGCCATGTAGGGCCATTGGTCTCGCCTTGTTTGTCAAATTTATGGTCATTGCGATCACAAAGTGGTCAGCAAGGGTGCGGTCTGCTCAGTCCCTTCCTCGTCTACCTCACTAGTTTTCATTGTGATATGCTTAGTGGATAGCGACCATAGGATCTAACACAGACGCACGTGGAATACTAATTATAATATATTGAAAAAAGGACATTTGAGAAACACAGATCGGACGTGTCGATTTCTCAGTATTGTCGGTCTTTTATAATTCTTGCCGGTTAACTATCAACTTATTCTCTTTCACTTCACATATTGTAATGGCATACCGGCCAAGTTTGATGCGCGTTTTACTTCTTAAGCGCAGCTTTTTTCTGCACTTCAATCTGTATACATTTACTTTTTGCTATTTCGCATTATGGCCGACTTATATAAGGTGCACGATTGCAGCTTATGCGTCATGTAAATAAGGGGAAACGTCGAGAAGTTTAAAACTTTTCGTACGCGAGCTTTTGAAAAATGTCCGCAAACTTCAAATTGCCAATATTCAGAATTTATCAATGCTGTTAGGAGTCTATTGAACGAAAAGTATTATAAACACTTTTCTTGAAATTTGTCCGATTCAAACGTGGGAATATTTATCAAAGATATAATATAATAATATTTGATTTTAAATTTGAACTTTGATATCGCAATTAAGCCCAACTTAACCCGATCCATCTTTTGTACAAACTAAATTAATCCCAAACACGTGCCAAATTCATGTTCATCGAAAATCTGAAAGGATAAAATTTCGTTAGTTCGAATTCTATGAATTAACCACTCATAATATAATTTCATCGCACTAACGATACGGACATCAAGAGTTATTGTATCGTACAATAATAAGTCAATTATATTCTATTTCTACTATAATCAATTACTCATTGAATATTATCAAAATTCGGAAGACGGAGATTGTATTATTGTCCAGTTTCGTACATCTATTTACACTTAATACTTCTACATAAGTATTCAATATTCACTTTCGTTGAACCGAAATATTTATTACCCCTGTTCGTGAAATGTTTACCGAACGATTTCTAACGTTACCCCTTAGCTGATATGATTGACGAACAGATAATCATCTAAATGCCAATCAGCCAAAATCATAACACACAAACATGGATTGTTTACGAACTGACTTGTCCGATTTCATCGTCGAGGGGCCGATAAATGCACTATGGGGTGCAAGTAGGTGGTCCTCGTGAAACCGACCCTCGTTTGTAATGTGTTTTCCTGTTGATTTTTCATTGGATTAGTCGCTTTTGTTGAAGAGGTAAACCTTTCCGAAACTGCGATTGCGATCTGCTCGGTGACAATTGCTACATATGTTATGCATAAAATGCGACATAAAATATTTTGTACTCTTTGACGGTATCGTCTGATATTATAAAAACCTAGAGAGTGTGTATTGTAGCGCAAAAAATTCTAAATGTTGTCGAAATTTTGATGTTTTATGATGAAAACAAGATTTTAATGTTTCATGACGTTTCTATAAAATTATATCCTATATCTAATTATGCCACATTTCATTTATAATTAGAATAAATAGAAATTAGTACATTGATTATAGAGCGGATATAATTTTGAATAAATTTAATAATATATTGTGTTATTTGTTGGTATGATATGATACTTTAGTTAAAATTAAAAATTGCATTTATTAATCGACATTTGAATATAGAAAAATTCGCTTTCCTTTGATGTCACTTTGAGAGTTCTTCCTCAATTTTTTTTTCTTTCATTTTGTTCACAATTTCAAAAGACAACCCTTCGTCGGCGAGGGTTGTTTGAAGTGCGAGCTTCCAAGTCAACTTGTAAATTGACGTCGTGAATTTTTCAGACAAAAGACAACTTACAAAAACTAAAACCACGAAACGACGATGAACAAACATTTCACTCAGGAGTTGAAAAATTGACTAGTCAAAACACATGTATAATTGAGCGAAAAATTCCATTGAAAATATCATTTTATTAGAATATGCAATACAAAAGCAGATTTTTTTGTACTGTTTTTCGAATTTTCCGGATGCAACCCGCACAAACAGAATCCAGCCCAAAACAGCACAAGAGCATACTTTTTTCTTCAACTTATAGAATCTAGAACCTTTCTTGCGTGAAAATATAACGAGCTAACCCCTGTTTGCATATTGTTACCCCCGTTGTTTATTTTTACAACTGCGGGGAGCGGATTACGACACCTAGCCCTGGAAAGCCAAAGGGCGATCATGGTACGAAATCACGAACGAAAAAAAAAACGTGAAAATAAACTCGCAAGTAGTGAACCCACACACAAACACACACCATTATGTATTTCACCCATAAATTAAGCTTTTATCTATTCACGGGCGTACAAATCCGAAAGCAAACACGCGCGAACCCGACCGGAACCAAACCGGGACGCCCTTGCCGTTCGAAAATTAAAAATAAATAGATAAGACAGTGCGTTTTTGAACTTATTGTATTTTTTGATATTTTTTTTCATTTTACGTATGGAAAAAAACTGGATTTTTTCCGGCTTTCTTACGTCAAAGAGTAAAAGAGCGAAACGGTTTTGTTCTCGAGTACGCATATGTAGAAACTTAACGGTCTCCATATTTTTATTTTCATAATAAATTTAATTAAATCATTATTTTTAAGACGGCTTAATCGATCTCATTTCTTTTATATAAATAAATAAGATTATGTACATAATTATATCAATATGCAAATTGTTTCATAACAGTTATTAGCGTCGATAATACATATAACATGGTAATTTTATTCTTAAATGAATATAAAAATAATGGTATCTTACGTGAACTTTTTATGAAAATTAAATAATAACGCTTAATAGTCAATAAAGAGTTTAAATATTTATTTTATGCGCATAAATAGGGAAAAAAACCGTTCAAATTATAAAAAACCATAGAAAAAAATTCTTATGCTTAATTGATTCAGCCCAATATATTATAAAATAATATGATCCAGTTTTAAAAGTATTGATATATCATCACTTAATCAACATTTATATTCATTTTTTTATATAAGGAATAACCACATAATTGAACTTTTCAATATCCAACTCGTCGAATAATCGACACGTATCAAAATTTCAATTTACATAATAAATTATAAATAATAAATTCGTTTCAATTATAAAAAAATCACTGTTTGTAAATTCGATAACATTAAACAATATTGATTTCTCAGAATTCACCTACTAATTAACCACGTTCAAACGATTATCACAATTAACTGAGCAATTGATACGTTTATTTGATGGCTTAATCAACTGAAAATGTTCGATATCCGTTCAATATAACTCACAAAACATGTACAGAGTGATTTTAATCCGAAAACTAGATTATACGGTAAAATTCATAAAAAAAATTGCATTTATATAATGTAATATATTTAAGAGGCTAATGATTTTTCCCGTACAAAGCTTCGAAAATGAATATCATTTTATAACGAATGTCAAACATATTTTATACCGTAAATTTTATCTAAAAAATCAGCCTGTATATTTGATCAAATTTAAAATGGTTTCATTATTTGTTTCGATGTCAAATTACGGTGAATTCTGAACGTGAGAAATATCTCACTTGATGTTCAATATGGCGTACTTATCTTAATTTAATTACACGTTTACATTCCGAATAATAAATATATAAAACACCTTAGCGTTAACCATGAATAAACGGAAATTTCAACAAATTTTCCCATTTAAATTTCACACCGATGACAGTCGATTTCACAAAACAAAGAACGTCGTTGTCGAAAACGACATTGAAATTATGAGAAGTGAATAAAGAGAGAAAAAAAAACCAAAAAATTCATCAGAAGCACACTCGAACACACAGTGCCGTACAAAATCGGCTTTTCAATAGAATTTTGACGTTTCAATAGAGCCGCAAACGAGCAAATCGAAAAATCGAAATACGAAATGAAAAAACTTGTGCCGCACTCAAAATAAACGGTTCACACAATACGGATTTATTTATGACTAACCAACATAGACACTCGTATACTATGCGTATGTGGACTGTTCGAAAAGTATAAAGAAACGATTTACGATATCAAAAGTAGAAACTCACAAATACATAATTGGATTTAAATCATTTATTTCTTCTCAAAAAAAAAAAAATGACCATTCAAAAACATATTCGATAATACAAGAATGAGGACATCATTTCATTTCATCATTTCACTAATCATATGCAATTTATTCTATCGGTATACGACGACTTACTATCGAATCCGAAGCGGGTATGCGTAATAGTATTCGTTCGTATATCGAAAAAATCAAATCGAACGATCCAAACAAACTAAAAGAATACAACAAGCATCCAAGATTCAATCCGATCCTCGGAACAAACCCGAAACGAGCATTCGGACACTTTCAGAACGCCCCGAAATGTGACGGGCGAAGGCTTCGGCGCGACAATGACGGCGTTGAGTGGAGCTGGCTGCGTATAATAAAATAATATTATATTGTAGCGAGTCATCGGCCCCCACAAACCGCTTATTACGATCATCCTTCGGCACTGTTGACGGCTTCGAGGATCCAGAAGATCTAGAAGGTCGTCTCTTGTCCGATGATCGAGAGGTCCGATTCGTCGGGCGTCAGGGAATTCAACTTAGGATTTTTTTAATTAAAAGAGTTTGAATGTTGATAATATTATCGAAATTCGGGTGAATGTCATTGCGGTGTTGGTAATATGAACTGGAGGATAAGGGTTTTTTAGAAATTAGGACATTTTTTTATCACTTAGTGATAATATAATGGAAAGGTGTCAAGTCAATGGTATCTATCAGTGGCGGATCGTAAGAGTTTGTAGTAGAAGAGGTGCAGCGATTAAAATGAAAAGGGTGCGATTTAACTGTGCGTTGAAAAAGTATAGATTGTGCCTTAAAACGAATTACTTGTGCATAATAATAATATACGATGTATATAATTTCTGGCGTATTAAAGAATCTCATGCTGAACATCATTTTATTCATATATTCATAGTGTGCAATAAAAAAAAATTTTGAGCATTAAAAAATATGAAATGAACAATAAATAGAAAAAAAAAGTTTAAAATAGGAGAGGTGACAATGTCGGCAGAAAAAAAGTAAAGTCAGTATATCATCCTCCATAAATAATACAATGCAACTGTCAGTATCAACGTTTTCTTTTATTAAAATTTTAATTTCATTTAATTTTAATCACCATTTAACAATTTGATCCATTTTGATTCTACTATAAAAGATGTGAATAACGGTTATGCAGTTGGTATTTAATCCTATTCGCGTTTGCGGCGTGGCCGATCTTTTATTTGTATTCATTCTATTGCACATTTTATTCGTTTTAAGATACAGATATTTTTTCAATAACCAAATCATTTTTTTCAATGCACACATTATTTCGATGCACACTAATTTTATTAAATGATCAGAACAAATACTCATTAATTTTATTAAATGCACGCTTAAATTGTACCCAAATGAAAATAGTAAGCATGTTTACATGGACAAAATACGAAACATATCGTTATCAACTCACAAAAAAATCAAAATATGTATTGCATTGGCACCAATATGCAACACAAATACAAACATTAAGCGTTCACTCTATACAGGGAAGGCAGCCCATTGGGACAAACCGCTACTGTTAAATACATCAATATACAAACCACATCCCCTATATATAATAGAGGATTTCTGCGTATCTGTGTATCTGTTCGATGACACTCGCGACTTTAAAACGATCGACCCGTCGATACGATCGTTTTTTTTCTTTTTTGATCGTTTTGGATCGGATTTGAACCCGGGTCCATCTGAACGTTCCCACCAGGCTATCAGCCCCTACGTTATTCTCTTTTTTTTAAATATATATATTATATTAATTACTTAATTAATTTTTAGCACGATAGAAATCTCTAATAAATAATTAAATGATTAATTTTAAAAAAGCGCGAAAATTACGTAATAGTATGGTTATTACTTTTCGTGATGTATGTACCTATAACATCGATGAAAATATTTCGAATGACACATAATAGATTTCGTTGATAAATAATTAAATAATATAATCGTTCGTTTGCATAGATATATTTAATATTTATTTTATTACGTAATACCATGGTGAACAATTCACAGCCGATGTTATTAACATCGGGCCTATGTACTAGTCTTTAATATTTATCGATCTAGTTCCTCCAAACGAATAAGATAAAAAAAAAAATCTATATTATTGATCACAAAAATTGAAGAACCCTGTCCAGCACAATACTGTTTGATTTGAGTGATGTGTGTAAACGTGAAGTGATGTTGCATTTCGGTGGCCGCTACCGTTGCGGACCGATTCCCACGCCGATGAGCACATGACGCGCGCACAAATATCATTTTATACGTGTAACATTAAATAAATATTTGCGATAAGTGTATTATATGGTAGGCGATGTCGGACAGTCCGAAGAAATCGACCGGAGAAAATTGCGTTTGGAAGTAATGTGCGGAATCATCTTTCTCTGGAACTTATTTGAATACACAGAAATGTTTGAATAAGAGAATGCGCTTTTCGCCGCTCTCGAGTACAATTACTTACACTCTATAGTGGAGAAGCTTTTTACGGTTTAGGCGGGCGTTGCTAAATCTTTAAAATAAATAAATAAAAATCGTTGAAAGAACTATACAAAAGTAATAATTCCGCTGCGTATCCGAACGATTATAAGTTTATTGCTGACCCCGCGATGAAAGCCATAAACTCAACATAAAAATAAACTCCATATTCACCATTACGCAACAGATTTAAAAAAAAAAGAAAAATCGACAAAATATAAAAGAAAACATTCGAGCTCCTACTTCCTACCTCCACAAAGCTAATTCAAATTGCGTTTCGACTCGTTTATAATTATTTTATTAAGATCTATACATTTTTTCACGAAAGGTAAATAATTTACGCATGTTAATAAATTTGACATAGACACCAATTAAATAACGGATGAAAATCAGTCTCACTTTGATCAGAACTAAACAGACGACTTCCCATCTATCATTTGCCATTCTTCGAATCCCGAATTCTATATCTATCATCATCGATAAGTACCGGAAAGGCTTTCGCGCTCTTTATACAAGCGCAACAAATCGCGCAAATGTTCTCCCACGCTCGAGGGTTAACACACTCAGTCGGCGGCTAAACGCTTCCCTTTATGTGTTAAGTTTTGTTTTCGTTTTCAATTTTATTTCGTTTCATTTGTCCGCGTGTTTGTTTGATTCTCTTTACGGCCTGTCTACGTTTGCCACCGTTTGTCCGCGGCGAAGGCGTTTAATGACTCAATTTGTCGGTTGGGAAACATTTGAGATGAACCGAGGTTTGATCTTCGATTTTTTTCGTATTTTACCTTTTATGAAATTCCGAGAAAGGTTCATTCTTTATTCGTTCGCCGATGGTTCGAAAATTAAATCAACTATTTTCGTTTTATTGAATGATGAAAGATTTTCAGCAGTCTGAACGAGGTAGTCACAAGGAGCGATCGATAAAATTAAGGAATATTTATATGATATGGCTAGTATATTTATTTAATTACGTAATGAAACAACCATGTTCATTATTACGTAGAAACTCTTAATATAAAAAAAAAACTTTTGATTTATAGAATAAATCAAAACCAAAAATGAAATGTTATATTTTTTTCACAAAAATCGGTTCCGAAATTATTCTAATACTAAGAATTAAACTAGGCGCCGCCGGCAAAAGTACAAAAGAATGATAAATGTCCTTATGGCGCTACTATAGAAGATGTTTGTGTGCTCATGGATTTTACACATATTCGTTCCCCCGAATAAAAAGATCGGATTTCAGCCCCGTTTCATAATACCAGTCTCATGTAGACACGTGTGTAGCCCACATGACCCCTGAAAAAGTTAAATTAGTCATGGACAATGTGGCACAGTTAATGCGCCGAAAGCTTGATAAACTTTCGTGTTTTTTTTAATAATGATTCTGATATATATTTTTTTCTATGGTATTGATAAGATAATTTTGTCGAAATAAACTAAATATTAAAATTGTATGTTTTTGTTGTTAATCTATAATATAATAAAGTTATTTATACATAATTATCGAAAAACAAATAAACTGATTTATTGGTATTTTGAAGTCGCAACAGTACATAGGTGCTCATAGTATCGGGTCAAAGGATGACTGCCGAATAGAACACAAATGAAAAAATCAAACGGAATAAAAATAAACAGAAACCGAAAGCAGAAAAGAGACTTAATCCTTCTACGTCATTATCAGGACACAAGGCGAATATTGTACAAAAGAAAATGTATGTATGTGTGTACGTAATACGCGCTTGTTCTACTGTCTATTGCAGTACGATAGACAGTGGTAGTCAACTTGTATAACAATTTTTTTTATAAATAGGATTCGTTGTAAATAAATAGATATTAATGTTGTTAAAAATAATATCATATCGTGGTATATATGAGATTCGAAATGTCCCCCTAACTAGTGATCCATCAATGTAGCTATGACAAGATCGTATTTTGAAAAAGGACGAGAATCAATAACAGAATATTTATCGGAGACAATAATTCAAAAATCGAGTCACACGTCAAATTTGATAGGTATATTTAAAAAATATCAAATATATTATAACAGATATTTTATTCTCATGCACCGTTATTCCTATAAAATTTTACTTTTCGTCACTTAATTTTAAATACGTGCAATAATAATTAAACATCGATAGAATATGACAATGATACAATGTACTTTTTCATCGATGATATATTCAATTTACAAATATTTCCCTTCTTCCTCCTTCATAATACAAATTTCCAGTGGAAATATTACCTTAACAAATTAATAAAACAAACAAGGCTTTTATTCTTCAAATTGACATGGCAAAAACTATTTTCGCACATATCCTGCACACTTTTCACACACACAAAAAAAAAAACCTAAAGTTTCAAGCCCCTGTACGAATTTGCCGAGTCAGAGTGATCGTACGTACGGATCGCTCCCAGACAGGTACGCTCTCTTCATTTATCCACGATTCAATTGAGAAGGCGATGACCACCGAAAAATACGACCGCAAAAAACCGAGATAAATATATAATAATGTAAAATAAGATTCGTAAGAGGAGCTTAGTGTCTCTATTAAATGCCGAAGAGGAACGGTAGCGATGTCCGCTTTCCCAGAACTCGGCTCGGACCGTTCGCAGAAAAACGCACGAAATCACAGCTTTTGCACCTCAATTATGTCAATTTTCTTCGCAGACGTGAAAATTCCCAACGCTCGTCGTGTGATGTTTGTTATAGGTGTGTATGTGCTTGATTTTTCGGTGCGATTTGGTTATTTTCTTAACGACCCGAAAATTAACGTCAGAGTTGTACAAATGTAATCAGTTTCGATCTGTAGGTTGTTTCGATCAGTAATGAGTGAAATTTAAATTATTTGAGATGTTCTTCTTAGAAAAAATACTTCTTTAAAAGTTTTTCGCGATTAGACTTCATAAATCTTAATGATATAGTCGGCAATGGTTTATCTGATCATAAAAGTTTAAAAAATGTGTTTCAAAAGAAATTCACAAGATTTTGAAAACAATTAAATAAAATATTCAACCCTTTATAAAAATCCAATATTTTTTTATAACTGGAAAATAAAAGTTTCAAAGAGCTTCCTCGATGAATAGTCTCAGTTCACATCAACACGTGAATTGTAAAATGTTGACATTTCAATTCGCATTTCTAATTTTTATTATTCAAATTTTTTTATTTTTTTTCAACATACAATCATAAAAAAAGTTATATAACTTGAGTGCTATTAATCTCTCAATAGTTTTATTGTACATAAATAATCCGTAATAAACTGTAATATTTAAGGTGCAATTCTAATAGTTATTCCACGAAAAGGTTATAAAAAATACCTAATAATACTATCTTATGACCTGACAGTTAACGACTCTCAAATATTCATTTATATATACAAAATATTCATTAGAATAGTTTATTATATACAAAAATCATTAATTGAAAAGCAGTTACAATATTTAATAAGTCATGATTTTCTATTTATTAAAATAAATATATTTCGTTAAAATATCCTTCAAATTAAAAAAAATTTCTTAAGTTTGGGTACCATGTTAAATTGAATCATAAAATTCAAAAGTTGTATATGTATATTGATATAAAAGTAAAATTTAAAAGAAAAAATATAAACAAATTAGTTCGTTTATAAAAATAAATATTTAAACAAGAATGCGTTTTAGTTACATATAATTAGAATTACGATCGAGTGCGATAAAAAGAAGGTGAAACAATTTTTTATATATTTATTACTCTTTTTGTTGTTAATTTGTGGTTCCAAGTTATTATACGTCGCTTTGTGGAAAAAAATTTACAACTGAAAAATATGACGAGGATCCCTACTTCTACGAATTTTACTCTTCTGCGGAACCTTTATTACATTTCGAGGGTCATCCCTCTTAAAAAAATACATACAAAAAATTATAATATGATACAATAACACTAGCGAAACCGTTTTAAGCACTTTTCACATGTGTTTTCGGTGAAGACCATTGTATGTTTTTTTTCCGATAACATCGCTGTGATTGACGCCACTAGTGCTTCAATTGCACTCCGAAGTGGATGAGTTGCAAAGTTCATTTTGTATCAATGCAATATATATATTATTATTTTTGACTGATTCACAATAATGATTCGTCGATGTTAATACATATCGAATAGAATTAGTGAAATAATAAATATTTTATCATTCTCTGATAACAAAAGGACAGCCAAGTCTCATTTGAAAAATTAACATGTCGATATTTGATCGGCCCGAATGATTTTCACTGAAAACAAACGAAAAAGCAGACGATCTACATTCGAAAGTTCGAAGTGTGATGCTTCGAGGGTCGTCTCCGATCAGATAATAATGGACTTGGACCGAGACCTGATCAAGACATCAAGACGATCCATCGTCCGTGAATCCTCATCATTAAAACCAAGAGATAACCTGACCATGATAAAAACCACGTTCAAGAAATTATCAACACTTTATTGACATTTGCGCGAAGACGAAACGAATTTAAAAATCGTACCCAAGTGTCGTATTCGAGTTTTTTAAAAGTGGGTTGTTCTAATTTTCGAGTTATATGCAATGTTTTGCATAAATTTTGGAAGCTAGGACGATTCTGAGAATCGGGACTTCGAGATGTTTGTAATATGAATAAAGACCACCGAAATTGACATCAATCATAAAAATGACATTTTCGGATAGACTGACGCCACTCGAAAACGTGAAATATGCGACCGAAACTAAACTATGAAAAAAATTAAATGATAAATGTAAATTTTAAATGATGTGTGTCGATAGTCACGTGTGCGACAGACAACTTCTTGAGAAAAATATAATATTTTTTTTTTGTTTAAATTATTTGAATTCACATTTGGTGTATTTTTTTTTCAATACTATTATTTCTTATCAAACATGACATGAAATTAATAAACATAGAATTATTTTTTTAACCATTGATTCGTTACAGTTCGATGAGAATTTCATAATTATTCGATGTTGAAAATTAATGAAGATTTATTTCATATATGTAATGAATTCATATTGGGAGTAAGAATCGAAAATGATCAAGTTTTTAAAACAACCTGTTATAAATAATGAATTGATATCGTTATACGATATTACATCGCGCGTAATAATTCAGATTAATTACACCGATATCCTATTAAGTGAAACAAATTATAAAATTTACGAATACATTTTTTTCGCAAACGCAAACATAATAAATATTTATTTTTTCCGAGCCGGCTTTTAAGAGCGCTTCGAACAAAACAGAAACACATTTATATTATGTCATCGCCGCGATTTATCAAACGCCAGATTATTAATGCGAAAATTTTTAAATAAATAATAATGAGAAGATTGAACAAATAACGAAACGAATAAAAAACGTTAACTAGTATGTACACGTACGGTGACCAACCATCTCAGGTTGGGAAGGATTTTTCCATTTCATCGTCTTTATTATTATTTCGGATATATCATCGAAATTTCAAGCATTTTTTCTGATCATATGTACCTATTATTTGCTAATACATGGAAAGAAAATTTTCAATTTTTTAATATTATATACCATCTTCTTTTAATGGTTTTAGAAAAACTATTTGTCGTTTAGCATCAATGATTGATAGGAACCAGTACTCTTAACAAAATTAATCTAATAATATAAATTTCATTATATTTGTATTATCTATCCAATTCAAAATTATCTTATCTCATCTTCATGAAAAATTGGCCACTCTTAAGTTCGATATATTTGAACTGCATAAGTCAAAAGCTATAATAACCTATCATTTTATTTAGTTAACAATTATTTTTAATTTCTGTTTCGAATTGTTCCTTTTGTCTCTTAAAATATATTCGTACGTGCGAAGAAATCAGATGTGTCCGAACTTAGGCCCGCGGGCATTTTCTCTCGCCATCCTTTAATCAATAAACGTTGTAAATTCGCAACAACCGCCACTAATCAACCGTTTAATTTCAGAGGTGCTCAAACTTTTTTCCACAGTCTAACGATCCATATGAAAAAAAATCATCATCGTACAGCCGTAAATCATTTTTTTTCGAGAACGAGCGCACGCTTCAAAAACCAAACACACAAGGTGTATATAAAGTCAATATTTTTTCATAAAGTACATCAATTTTTCACGATAATTTTAATGATGAAACCAATATGAAAAATTTATTTTTCGGAAAAAAAAGGTGCATCAAATATTTCATCACAATCGATTCAATTTTCAAATTTTCTTCGTATACGTTAGAAAATATCATCTTTTTTAAAAAATTTCTTTAATTTTATGAATATCTAAAATGGCTAGATATATTTTATAGACAGGCTGTATGAATTGAAAAAAGTCAGTTTGAAATATAGACGTTTCGAGTATGCATGTTCTTTGAAACGATCGTATCTATCGAAAATCGTTCATCCGTAAGTTGATTTTTCACTGGACTAACCGGAGACGACACAACACCGTCCCGAATCGCGATAACGCGTTATACAGGGTGTGTCTTTTGACGAGTACAAGATTTTGTTTTTTCAATACAATAAAAAAACGCGACAGAATCGATCGTTGATAGTTATAAGGTCGGTATATGTCAGATATGTTTAAACGCTTAAAATCTTGTGGTTTTTTCAATTTATCTACTCGTTCGGGTAATAACGAGTTGTAAAATCATATAAAATTTAGTATTATAGAATGTTTATTGACACATTCAAAAATAAGAACCGATTGAAATTATTCAACATCGGCTCTCGTAATTCGTCAGCGATGAATGCATATCAATTTAAATGTCTCGATTTTCATGAAATAATGAATTTTAATTTCATATAAATGATCATGATTAGGATTACAATTTAAAAAATTTAAATGTGCAAAAAGTGATATTGAGTTCGTGTCGCTTTTGTTGCATGTCACTTTCGTGTGTCCGTCCGTCACTTCCGCAGGAAGAAGCTCACACGAAACCAGCTTATTGCTTACCACCCATATCCCATTAAAATTAATTATTATTAAAAAAACAGTAATAATAAGAAAACAGTACGCACACGGACGTAAATGCATTATATATGTTCGATTGTTCTCACGAGAACGAAGGAAAACCGCTGGGATCAGTGGCGCCCAACTCATTTTCTAAATCCTTATATAATATAATATTTGTGTCTATAAGGAACCTGAAATTTCGATTTTTTATAATATCATGGATATTATTTAAAAAATAGCTATTTTCAATAATATAAATATACTAAATAATATTATCATAAAAAGATCATATTATTATATCAATTGAATAGCTTCAAATAAAATTCATTTAATGACTTTTATTATTAATGAATTATTGTTATAAATATAGATAAATAAAATTGATTTTATAACAAATGGTGAGTTTAATTGATTAAAGAACTTCTCCTTGAGAGTGCGACCAAAAGTAAAGCGCTAATTAAATTCACGTCTTCCTTCACGTTCTAGATATGTGATGCACACGCACACCAAATAGACACATAATAAATATTATGAATACTCGCATTTTATCACAGGGGAAACTCGCGTAATTTCGTCATACATATACAAAACATGTATAGTAATATTTGAAATTTAACAATTGTTTTTACAATTTATTTGAAATTTTCCAAAAAAGAATAGATGAATATATGATCAATAATAGGATTGATTATCAATTATTACATCTAACATGAAATAAACGAAGTTCATACAATAAAAAGCATCAGCAAATATAAAAATGCGAACATCATTTCAATCTTCTTGTATTTTTCTCTTATATATTAAAATGAATCACCGTGCCTTGAAACGCTAACACTCGAAAATCGCTTGACCGATTTGGATATTTAGTTTTTTCTTTTGTTCGCTTTTACTAATAAGTGGTTTAAAAAGAAAAATAATAGGAAAATTCGTAAAGAAAAGCTAAAAATAATATAAGTAATTTAGTATGGTAATACGCCGAGTATTGATTGTGACAACTACAATCGGTACACCGATGTGTGCAGAGCGCACATTTGAATCTGTCCACCTTCCTATACACATCCTTTCATTCAAGAAGACAACGGGAACAACAGGAACAACGGATGCTATTTTAAGATAAAAAAATCCAGTATTTAGAGTCGAAGATCTGTCGTTTTTTAAATTTAGTTGCCTCGGTTACGCAATTCATAGAATCATACTAAATCATAGGAAATACAACTAAAACTCGATTTATTCATTTGCAAGCTGTTATAATACAGACTGTCAAGATAATGTCTACCGGATTCAGCTAGTTTCTAATAAAAAAAAGCGAATCGCAACAAACAAACCTAACACGACTCTACCACCTTCAACACCGAATCCGCCAACGAATAGACACCACAAAACGGCCTAACATCCTCCGCGGTACACGCATAAGGAAACTCGCATTCTCGAATATTATTTTGTTAAATTTTTTTCGGGAAAAATGCCTTAAAAGCTGTGTTTAGTCACGGGTCGATGGCTATCTCGAGCCGCACGGAGCGGTATCATCACGCCTGGCCGCCAGGAGTGCAACACGTGTGGTCGCCGAGCCGTGACTGTAAATGCCATATAACTTCTCGTTGCATGTGTCAACCGCTGTGGATGGATATGGATCTATGCATTTGAGGATTTCGAGGGTATATGATATGTTTTGGATCGATTTTGAAATTCGTAAGTGTGTTATAACAAATTATTAATCATTGTCTTTCAATGTTGGATATGTTGCTTTTTGCCGATCGATGAAGTTAAGTAGTGGATTGTGAGGTCTGTGTGTGGTTGGTGTGAAGTTGCTGAAGTCGTTTGGAAAATGATGGGTTTTTAGTGTATTTTTGGTGTGAAACTGTTTGGAAAACGGAGGGCTTTTTTATAATTTTCATTATGTCATAATGATAAAAGTAAAATTTCAGAACTTACGATGTTTCACAGAAGAGTTTTATGATGAAGATGATGATGATGGTGGTGAAATAATTTAAAAAAGTAGTAGTATTATATACAAATTGCAAATGCGAAGTCTAAAAATGCTTTCAATATTTATCTTTCTACGAACTGTTATTTTTCGTGGTCCATTAATTTCATTCAATGCGGAATGTAAACAAGGAGTTTTATCTCCAGAAAATTTTGCTGTGTAAGGAAAATAGAATGGTTTTATTAAATTAAAAAAAAACCCTAACTTAAAAATTAGGGTTACTATTATATATGGTATAAAAAAGAAGGATGATGTTTTTTTGTTAATAATAATTTAATCCTATTTTTTTTCCTTTTTGGACGATTCTAGCTTATTGTAAAATAATTTAAATTATGTGATGTATTGTTTTCATAATTATTAAAAAGACGAAAAGCTTTTTGTCGAAAATAAATATACCTAATAAAATTACAATATTTTAATGATTTTTTGTAATATCCCAATATTTTTTGCATTGAAATAAAAGTTATTTTATTTTGGAAAAAGAATTTTCTTTATTTTAATTTAACAATTTGTCCTTTTTTGAGATAAACGACATAACCTATGTAGCGATATTGAAAAAATAATGTATACATAAATCCGATCTGTACCGTATGACACGAAACTCACAAATATTAACCTTTCGATCGCCGCAGGGCCGACTTCGTAATCTATTTACGCATAACGAAATAGACGAATAAATAAAACGAAGGCGAGCACTGTTATATATCACGGACAACACTTACACGAAATAAAACAAATAAATAAATAAATAAGAGCGAATAAAAAGCACTGAAGGGTAAAAAAAGCGACGAACGGAACGAGGGTAACGGTGACCGTTGGGAAAAGCCACGCTGGCCAAATAACACGAGAAAAAAACCGAAATGAAAATAATAAAAAGTAAAAAAAATCTGGCGATATATTATACGAAACGAAAGCAAATAAATAACCCGTTTAATAATTCGAAAAACCCACATAGGCTCTCGGGCGCGCGCCCAAATTACTTTTCAACGGGCACCTTATGAATGATGGCCTCCCCGTTGCCGAGAGCGCGTGAAAAAATTTTCATTTAATACGTGTACATAGAATGTGTTTGTTCAGGTCGCTGTATGCTTGATTCTTGATCTTATTGGTTTTGATTCAGAGCGTTAAAAGTCGATTTGAGTGCCGAAACAACTTAAAAATTGCTGAAAAAAATTAAAGAAACGTAGAGTATCGATTATGTATCTTATTTTTGTTTCATTATGTTGTATGTGAATTATGAACTTTCCTAATATAATATATAAAAATAATAAAATATTATTTAGCATCGTTAAGTAGTCTTTCCAAAAGAATCGATTTTAAGCAGTCATTAAGTTATTGGAAGAGTGAAATCCACCATTTAGTAGTTAAGCGAATTGTTGCAATTTGAATTTACTTAAATTTATTTAACTAAGAATTGTTTCGAAATTCAGAGTTTTGAGAATAATTTTTTCCTTGTAACTATAGTATAATAAAATATATAAAAAAAAACTTCGTAACTTTCAATAATATTATATCATTTCATATAATGGTAATTATCACACACTTTATCAATTGTGCGTATTAAGATTTTAACGTGTCAATAATAACGTTTCATCATTTGATCAAACAAATCGACTGAAATAATTTGATTATATTAAAAGCGCTCCAGAGTGAAGTGTAAACAAATATCAAAATTCATTTTCTTAGAAATATTTTCGATAGCATAAATCACAATACAATAAACGCAGAAGGGTGTGTTGTGTACAACTTTATTACAAAAATTACACGAACAAATATCATATACGCTTTATATTTATTTGTAACACATTGTAATGAATGAACACGTTGTGTGCGGCGCGCCGAGGTGCAATAAATTAATTTTATTTATTAAATATTGTTTTGTATAGTTTATTGTTGAGCTCGCCCGTACGCCGCATATCGCTAATGAAACTAATAAATATTACATGGAAAAAATACCCGTTTTCGTACAATACCGGTACGTTTATGGAAAAAAATCATATATATCTTTTATGACCCGAGAAATATTCCGGTAATTATTTCTTATTTTCTGTGTGAAAATTCTGTATATTTATGGTATTGATAAATTTCATTAATTACAAATATTCAAATTGAGACATTATGAATGTGTTGCGTATATAATTGTTTTATAAAAAGTGTGTTATATGTGATACGTGTAGTTGAATCTTCAACGAAGCCTTACGATATTTACAGATCGTCAAATATGCCGAAATCAACATAAAAACTCAATAAAAAACTAAAGGGACGATTTCAGTATAATCATTTCAGACCACGATTTCTCCTTTCATACATCAACTAAACAACCCCCGAACCTCCAACATCATACAAAACGCCGACAACTTTCACTCAACCCATTCAACTACGAACCCACGATCGGAAAATCTCCCGGAAAACCTCCGCGGTCCGTTCACACGTTTTAATTACACACACACACGCTCACCGTCGGGCCGAAGTTGAAATATTGTGGCCAGGGCACAAAACAAATAAGCGTGGGCGCACGAACCTCTCAACATGCAAATCGTCGCCATAAATCAGGGCCCCGCGCCGTATTCACTTATGGGCCCCAAAACAATTAACATAATATTAATGGCGGGGCCATAAATCGCTCGCAGCGCGCATCCTCAATCACGCGGTTAATGGGAGCCTCGAGCGTGGCTCGCACCGGCTCGAATCCCGGTTTGCGGATCTAGTGTTTGTCTAGTTGCTGGACGATGGTGTGCTGGATGTTTCTGATGGTGCTTGGTGTAAAATGGATGGTGGGTTCTATGGAGGGAAAGGAGTTGGTTCGGTTCCGGGTGATACGGCGATGGTTCTCGTGAATGTGCACAAATTTATCTTTAAGATGAGTGGACGTTCATTTGAAAACATTTGTTGCTGGACGATGGTGTGATGGATGTTTTTGATAGTGCATGGTGTTAGATGGTAGGTGTATTCTATGGAGGGAAAGGGGTTGGTTCGGTTCCGGGTGATACGGTGATGATACTCACGAATGTACACGAATGAGTGGACATTCATTTGAAAACATCTCCAAATTCTAGTTGCTGGATGATGGTGTGATGAATGTTTCTGATGGTGCTTGGTGTAAAATGGATGGTGGATTCTATGGAGGGAAAGGAGTTGGTTCGGTTCCGGGTGATACGGTGATGGTTCTCATGAATGTACACGAATTTATCTTTAAGATGAGTGGACATTCATTTGAAAATATTTTCAAACTCTAGTTGCTGGGCGATGGTATGATGTATATTTTTATAGTTTCCGGTGTAAAATGGAAGGTGAATTCTATGGAGGGAAAGGAGTTGGTTCGGTTCTGGATGAAATGATGATGATTCTCGTGAATGTACACCGATTTATCTTTAAAATGGATTGACATTCTTAGAAAACTTCTCTAAAATTGTATAATTTTTTTGTTTTAGTTATTCATTGTTCACTTGAACTACGCCCGATCCTTTTTTTACAAGGTACAAAGAACCGATTATTTTTTTACCGTTTTTTTCACTTTAATAAAAATGTATAAATAACATCAATACCGGAACTCAAAATATCTCTTGATTCATTTTTCAGTTCGAAATTTAAAGATTTTTGTAATAAGGGTATGTTTATTATCACAGGAAGGTAAAAGAAGGGAATTATTAGCACTAAAAAATCGTATAATTGATTGAAATATTAAAAATTCATATAAAAAAAACAACAATGTTATCATTTGGTTAAAAATACGAAAAAATTTTCGTGTAGGCCTTTTTTATAAAGTTTGTTTGAATAGAAGTTCTATCCAAATATACTGATGGAACCTATCTCTAATTTTTATATGGTCATCATACATTTTTACACGGTAGTCTTTGGAACGTATCTCCCGTATAAAAAAAGAATTGGGTGTATTTTTTTTTTTATAGTTTTTCAAACGCCATTCGAGTATTTTTATTGGTCATCTTTCATTTATGCGTTTCGCTAATTTTAAGTGTTAAGTCCATTGCCGTTTCAATCTATTGGTTCGATCCACAATATCTATATTTTTTGGTCATACTTTTCACTCGTTTATCATAATTCAAAAAAAAAAATGTCACTGGCCGGAAAGGGCTTGAACAAACGAAGCCGAAACGTTATATGTGAATATGAACTCATTTGAGGAAGTTCAGGCTGATAAGTTGAATCATATTTAATTTGAATACTTTCCAAAGACCATATTTAACAAAATAAATTGATATTATTTTATGCATTTCGAATTAAAAAAATATATTTTAATTATTTTTTGTAATAATTATTCTGTCATCAAACGTCTAGATACACTCGTTATACGATATCAAGATCAAATACACCATAAATTAACCCATCTACATATAAATTACGCCAAAGATCACTTAATTCCTGTAATCAATCCAAACTGATACGTTTGACAAAACCAAACCACCCATTACCGATATCATCCTCGCTTATATAACCCAAACAACAAAAAACTTTCAATGTCGATCCAAAAATATTATAATTCACTTCCTTATCACCGTGTGAAAAACACCCAATCCTCCGACATTCAGCCCCTCGACAGTGAGTTGCCTCACTTTTATCACCATGTGAAAAATTGTCTAATCCCCCGATGGTATCAGAAAAGCTATGTTTCTTGCAACGGACATTTTATTATATTAGCTGCATAAAATAATGATGATAAACAGTATCACCGACGACCAACTATATAAATCGGCCGTCGCGCATTGTCTCACTTTATCCGCTTCACGTTTTGTTTCCTCCGCCAAGCCACATAAATAATACATACACATTCTCATGGGTTCAACGATTACGAAGCGGACGTGCCGAGCAAACTTCAACATTTTTTTTTACTATTTAGCGGAAAAAAGAGGATTTTTTATATTGCCATTTATAAAACGTGCAGTGAATTCATTCATAATTCATGCCGAATTGATGCTGGCGATTTTGAAGATATTGAACGTCGAATGTGTGAAAATTAATTATGTTCACAATCGATTTTATGCGTTGAATTGAAATATGATGTTAAGTTAAATTTGATGCGGTCGAGTGTTTAAATTTTCTATGTATATTCAAATTTTTCGTCAACATTTTGAAAATATTATGGTTGTATAAATGAATAAAGTTCCACCATTTCTGTAATTGAGTTTGCAATGAACTCTAATATTTTCAATTCATATTTATGCATTAAATCATGATTCATGATTGTTCTATTTTTGTAAATTTCGTAGTAATTTAAGAAAGGTTAATACAGCAATGTACATATTATATGTAAAAAATAATACACGTATACTCTTAAATAGTGATTTTACAAAATAATGAAAGGCAAACGATAATGTTTTTTTTGTTAATCTAATCTAATTTAAAACATTACATTATTTCATTGATATGACATTCAAATATATTAATTAAAAAATAAAATGGATTCATCAAAAATATTATCGACATCAATAATATGTGCATGAGACATACAGTAAATTGATTATTATTATTTTTTAAATAATATTGAGAGCATATTTTTGATTCCTCAAACCATTAATAAAAAATCTTCTTATTAAATACACAACAGTTTCATTAACTTTTTTTTTCAAATTATCTAATTAATATAATACAATATGTACACATAATTTTGAAATTTCAAAGGTTTTTAGAACTTTTTAAGATTTTTGTACTTCATATAGTCTCATTTTTCGAAAAATTTAAGTACCGATCGATAAATAACCAATCTTCTCATTGAATACACACATATAAAGCAGTTTTTACAAACGAATTTAATTTAAATTATCTAATAAATATGTACACACAATTTTGAAATTTCAAAAGTATATAGAACTTCTTAAGATTTGTGTACTTTGTATAGGTCTTATTTCTCTGAAAATAATACATACGGTTAATTTAAATCATTTACTATACACATTTATCAACGATTTTAAACTTTTTATAATTATTTAGGTATAAAATGATTGACAACACCGTAAAATTTTGTGAAATATTGTAGAAAAGGCACAAATTCGGTTTCATTGTCAGTTTTGGCACCAAGAGGTGATTGTTTCGATGATTTTGGCACTTTATATCCTCGGAAAGTGTTGTTCGGTGTACTTGGACAGGAACCACGGTCGGCTGACACTCACAACACATATTTCTTGATTCATGGCCGGCGGCCTTCTTTACACCTGACCCCATACGCGCGAGGGAACTCACCCATAATCGCGGATAATTAAAACGGTTTCGATTCTCGAATGTGAACAAAAAAATATACGTTAAACGTGTGTGTTTGGAGATACTCAATCGAGTCCTTTTATTTTTTCTGGTGTGATTTATGCTCGGGAATAAATCATGGTCCGTTCGAGGAAACGCGGACGTCCTTCGTATGGACGTATAATTGAAAAGTTAAATGTTTTAAGGTATAAATCGAAAAATATTCTGTGAACATCGACGAAAGTATCATTGTTCAAAAATTCCCGTTATATTCGGACCGAATCAATTCGTTCGAGCCTCCCCTAATGTACACAGATTAGATTTTTTCGATGGCTTCCAAAAAAAGTATACACTCTCTAGACATCGCTATGAATACGCCACGTGTTGCTTTGCTGCCAAAGGGCTCGCCGGCTCATTAGTTGTGTCAGACCGATTTTGACTTCCGGAAGAATCTTACTGAATGAAATTTCGTACGTCTTACATGTACAATATGTGTGGTCCCTCTGCATAGATTGAATTCATTCGATTTTGTGATGCTCCGATTGATTCTGAAAGGTTAAAGGCGTGTGCGTTGAAAAGGAAGCAAATTTTTCAAATAGTAGGCACGTTTCATGAAAAAAATTGTAGGTATATTCAACGTGTTTTTATAAAGTTACTTTCCACTTACCGTCGTATCGTGACAATATGATAACATAATGAAAATGACATTCACTGTTGATCAATTTCGTTCAATAGAAGGTTAAATTTATGTAAAATATAGTGCAAAAACGAATACAAAATTGAGAATTGATGAATCGATGAATAAACTTCAGGCTCTCAAAATTCGATGAAAATAATAATTAGACATATAGACATACGCGGGTTTCATATTTATCCTCGCGTTGAAGTCTATCAATACGACCCATTTTTCAAACGTTTTTGAACGTCTGTTTACTTTAGAAAATGGTGATAACAATCTTTTCAAAAAAAAAAAAATAGCATAGTGATGCAAATGCACGCGCTTAGATCGTTTTGTAGTATTCAAATCGGAAAGTAGATATGCGTCAGATAGGCAATTACGACGTTTGTCTCTTGGGCAAACAAAACGCGGGCGCGCGCCTCTCGCACTTCCCATTCTGGTACTGACTACGCCATAAAATTAAATAATTATAATTTTTTAAATAATTGTCGCCTATTTTTATTATTTTTAATGACATGTTTCTTTTTCCTTACGTTTTTTTATTTAGTTACATATAACTTTTTTAGATTTGTAATTTTTAAGTTATATAAAAAAATGTGTGTATTATAAGTTATTTTTATGAAATGAATATTATTTTGTATAAACTATAAATTCATTTGAATAAAATTTAGTAATTATCATTGACTAAAACTTGTAGACTTTCATTTATTATAATTTGACTTATTAATTTACGTTATTTTTGCACAATGATTATCATATTTTGATATCAATAATTCACATTGATTTTTATTGAAATGAAAATATTTTTTATTTAAACATAAAAAATGGACGTTTTTAAAATAAATACCTAATCTCATTCATTTAAAAGTCAATTCTAGTTCAGAAATTTTCACGTCACCCTAACATCACCAAAAAATAATACAATTACCAATTACACAAACTTTTAATCTTCTTCACATCCCGTCACGCAATTCATAATAACATTCCGTTTATGTCGTTCAACAAAAAGACTCGTCCATCAACAAATATTACTGCGACTATTGCCATAATACTGTTGAGCCACCCAGTACGTTTTATTCGTGTATGGGTCATGCTCGCTCTCGTATCGGTATCTGATGTTCGGCCACCGGCACTAATTGCCGTGCGAGCTTAGTCCAAACTTATGCGAATGGAACGCGCCCCACGCTTTGAGCAACAGTGTACTTTCCCACATAAAATAGTTCTGGAGCCTCCTGAAGTTTCCCGATAGTTTTCAGAAAGATGCTGGGTGGTTTTTGATATTAAATATTAAACTTTTTCAATATTTATAAAAGCTTGAATATATTAATGATGAATTATTTTAATATGAAGCCTAACTTTGGATGAATTAAGTGATGGGAAATTTGGTTTTGATTATTACCAATGTATTTTTTTGGTGGAAAATTGAATTTTGTTCTCATTCAAGGTTTCGCATTTATTGCTGATGATAATATTTATATCATAAAAAATACTATTAAGTATATATGAAAGAGATATAATAACCATGAGTATGAAATTAATTCGAATATTATTTATGAATGAATTTTGTTTTTATTCTAATCATGAAAAAGTACATTAAAAAATGTTTCAATTACAAATTCATGTAATTATTTTTAATTTATCGCAAACTCATCTACTGTTTCTTAGCGAGTAAAACCAGTAGAAAAAATCAAATTAGCATAATTTACTTAAAACCCCTATTTCATGTATTTAACGATAAATACATTATTACGTCAGTCAAATTGAATAATCAGATTTTCTCAAATATAAAAAGGAAACAGATATAATCGATCTGAATATTAAACGCGAAAATATTACAAATGATAAAATAAAACAGACACTCTTTTCAATTTATTTACTCGTATCAAAATAAATTTAAAAACTAACGTTTCTCATGTTAAATTTATACAAAGATAATGTATATTATCTTCATTTGAAAAAAGATCTTTATTTAAGTGATGATATATAAAAATTATGACAAAATATACCGAACATGTTGAAATAAACGTGTATATTATATATACATATACGTCCAATCTTCTTTTTACACGGTTTAAGGAAGAAAAACCGATTATTATTTTACAATGTTTTTTTTTTTAACTTTAATGCGATATAAAAATAAATTTAAAAATTTATTATCATGCCACAATTAAGATTCGTTGAAGGCCAATATATTGTTATAATTATTTATGTATGTAATTATAGTTATCAAATTAAAATTTCAGTGATTATACATGATGAAATTTTTTCACATAACAAATTTTTTATAAAGTACATTTCTGTTGGAAGTTCTAACCAAATATAAGTGTAATCCATCTCCAATTTTTATATGGTCACCATACATTTTTTTAATACGGTATTCTCTGAAACGCATCCCCCACGCAAAAAAAAGAGGCTCGATCTAATTTCAAATAAATTTTCACTCATCAAACGAAACGACCAGCCGACGCGCGAAAAAGCACCGCCGATCCTCAAATTCAAATTCGAACCCGCCCGAAAACTTCCTCCCCCGCGCCGCAGGGTTCGAGAACCTTTTTCGGTCGCGTGAGGGCGCCAGAGCGTAGCGCGAAAACCGGCCGAAAAAGGCGCCGACCGCGAACATCGCCGCGCTCGATAAAACGTATCACACGACGGGCAAACGACGGCCGTTTTCGAGGGCCGGACCGCAAAACGAAAAAGGCGCGAACGGCGGCGGGCGCGGGGCGCGGGGCGCGGGCGTTCGAATCGATCGGCCGGACGGCGATCGTCCGTTTTGCCGTTTGGCGTTGTAGTGGAACACATTGTTTTGAGTTGAAGTGCGCCCATAAACTGTATGGGCGCACTTCGACCTAAAACAATTGGTTCCATTGTAAATCGCACCGCGACTAATCGCCTGTGGGCGCTTGGCCTAACGCACCTTCTCGATGATGCGTCTCGTTGCGCGCTTTTGACGGGTGCGTTTTCAATTGTTGCCGGGGGGTCAGCGGGGGTTTTGAGTTTTCGAATCAATTGACCCTTTGCAGTCGTATGTCCTTTCTGGGTCACCAAACAAGAAAAGCGTTCCACTCGTATGTCCCCACTGGGTCACCGAAACTTTAAGATTCAATATTTTCTGTGTATTATGTTTCGTTGATTTTTATTGCTATTAATCTTATTACTAGTATATAGGCCCAATGTTAATAACATCGGGTATTGATTTGTTAAGAAACGGAAAACGATAAAATATGAAAACCCGATTTGAATATTTAAT
>JAOXNN020000031.1:920585-936412 GCA_028571205.2 Hydropsyche betteni | reverse complement strand
ATTTCGGGTTCACACAATCGGGTTTTCACATTTTATCGTTTTCCGTTTCTTAACAAATCCACAGTCGATGTTATTAACATCGGGCCTATATACTATTTAAACAATAAAATCAAAATTGTTCATTTGTTATTGTCACCATTACTAAACGCAGGGCTTTTTTACCCTGTAACGCGGCGGAACGACGTTCCGGCACATTTTTTCTCGAAATTTTAATAAATGTTTGCAAAATTTTATTTTCTTCTTTATTTGAAAATTTTTGTTTTTTTTCTTGGAAGCCATTGATTTGGAAGCCTTTTGAATATAGGGGTATCATAGGTCCCATAAAATAATTAAATTAAAAAAGACTTGAAAAAAGTGCGTTCCGGCACCTTTTAAAAAAAAAAAAAAAGCACTGACTAAACGTATATATAGACAAAGCCAGTAGTTAGTAGGTAATAAGCATCATATTATAGACGTTAACTGTATACGAATAAAGACCATATTAGAATCACACAGAAATCTGTGATTATATATACGGGATGTATGTGATTATAGTCATCGAATAAAAAATTTAAATCTTTTCATATGGCGAATTTTTTTCACATTTCTATAAATCGGACGCGAATTCCATCCGAACCCACTGACGGAGCTCATCTCCGATCTTCATACGGCCACCATACACACTTTTTCACACGCGACGCCCCCCCAGCGTAAAAAACCAACCGCACCACAACACAAAACGAATCGAACGAAACAATCGCAACGGAACCCGCCCAAACCGAACCGAACCGTTTACAAGCGAAACGAACCGAGCCCGCCGCCCGAAACGAAGCCCCGCGAAGCGACCCCGCGACGACCCTCTCGCCGAGGGGGCGCACGCCGGCCATGTTGGGGGCCGGGGGCGCCGCCCCGGAGCCCCCCGGAGCCCCCCGGAGCCCCCCGGGGCCCCCC
The DNA here is from genome assembly GCA_028571205.2 of Hydropsyche betteni. Lineage (NCBI taxonomy): Eukaryota > Metazoa > Arthropoda > Insecta > Trichoptera > Hydropsychidae > Hydropsyche > Hydropsyche betteni. The sequence goes on along the minus strand of JAOXNN020000031.1, from coordinate 935,482 downwards.
GGCGCCGGCGGCCTGCAGTCTGCAGCCAATCGCCGCCAGCTCAACACGTCGCGGGGCCCGGTTCGGGCGTGCGACTTTTCGCCGCTTCGGGTCCGCGGCCAAAGCTCTGGCCAAAGCTCCGGCGAAAGCTCTGTCAAAGGTCGAGGTCGTTGCGCGGGCTTTCGCGGGGGTCGCCCCTTTTCGCGAAGGTCGGGAATTTCGGCGGATCCCGATTTCGGTGTGGTTGTTGCGAATGGCGGGAAATGTGATGTTTGTTCGTGTGGTATGTCGGAAGGGCGGAGATTCGAAAAAAGTTTTCTTGCTATAGTTTTGTGGGTGATGAGGAGGTTTTCCGAAGTGCGCGACCGTTCGAAAATGAAAATAGACGTGTTTCCGAATCGTGAAACAATCGATTCGGTATGAATACCGGATGTGTCATTTTTACGATTTTTACATAAAAGGGTTTTTGTCAAGAAATTCTTATAGTTGTGTATATGACCGATACAAGTTGTATAAACCGACTTTGGGGTTGTATTTCGAAACGTGTATCCAATAAGATATTCCTGGCATAAAACTCCTATTTTATTTCCGGTATTTGTAAATATTATAAAATAATGTGTATATGATGAGTGTGTCTATCGTAGCCAGAAGTCCAGCCCCCCTAAATTTTAAAAATAATCCTAAATCTTATTTGATTATGTCGAAATATATTATAAAACAGTGATATATCTTAATAAATTCTTTGAACGTCAAAAACAACAGCATGTTTGTATCGCAAAAAGTTGTTGTTTTTTTTTTTCACTCCCGTAAAAAAATCCTAGCCCAGTTGACTGAGTTCGTTCAAGAAGTGATGTTTTTATTCAATGTGAATAGAATTTATATTTACAATATAAAACCATAAATTTTATTTTAATTTATATTCTTGCGCAATTGGGAAAAAGGTGCGTGTTCTCCAGCATTGTTTCAGTTTCTATTATATATAATATTTATATTGTTCTTGTAGTTGCTAATCTGGATATGCTACTGCAAGTGGATATATTTTATTTTTGTATAATAGTAGTAGATGCACTATTATTCGATTGGTGATCTAAAAACGATGAAAATAATTAAAAAATAATTCAGATGATAGTGAAGATAACAAAGATGATTTTGAAGTTCATAATAAATACTTAAAACAATTATATAGGTCCTGAAATGATGGTAGCGAACATAATTTTTTTACAACGATGTCATAAAATAATTAGTGGTCACAAAACTAAATAAAGAATTTTGAAAAAACTTACATATGTAACAATTATATATGGTTTTATTGAGTTTGAATTTTATTTATTTTGAACCAACAACTCTTGAGAAAAAAATAAGATCATAATACTTTTCAAGTGGCTTATATTATGTTTTCATTTTTGGGCATGGTTTCATAAGAAAATGCACAAACTTTTTAATAATAATTATGATTTTTTTTTTTACTTTTCATTGATTATTTATTGACGAAAAACTAATTCAAAAGTTTTGTTGCATATTCAAAATTAACATGTTTTCCAATCTATAATACTTACATATATTTTAAGTTTTTAACAAGTTAAGTATTATAGATTGGAACTTAATACAAATACGAATAAATATTCATTCAAAGAATATAATTTTTCATGCATATAAACAAAACATCGTAATCACCCAATCGGAAAATTAATCATTTGAATAATAATCGTGCGATAAGATCTACCAACAACGAAGTGCTTCTTCACGTTAACTTCGCATCTAAAACAATTCAAAATATAATTTTACATGTTTTCGTTGGCAAAAACGTTCTAAAATTTTTAGTGTTTCGCGAAAACAGCCTTCTGAAAATTTTTAGCACCTCATAACTTAATCGTATTACGATGTTGAAAACAAAACAAAACGAAATCAATTCAGTTCGATCAAATATTTGTGAAATTTAATGAATTTCTTCTGACATAATTTACATACATCTTTTAAATTTTTCAATTATAAACACTATCTTCAATCATCTTAGATATAAATTATTTTCAAATTTTGAACATCAATATCACATACGTCTTTCAGTTTCAAAATATTCAAACACAAAACACATCTTCCAAACTTTGCCAACTATCAACAGTTCAACACCGACTTCCGACTCACAGTCACCGGAACAGGACACAACTTCTGTCCGTGCCGTACGCACATGATCCATATACATATATATAAAAAAAAAAACAACATCAAATTAAAATGTGACAAGTGACGCGGTAATGGCCGCCATGTAAACATGGCGAGCATAATGGCCAATTAGTTTCATTAACCGTTCGGAACTAATTCGAGTGCGAGTGTCTTATCGAATCTGAATCGTGAGACGTAATGGACACTGGCATTATTCGATAATTGTCGGCAATTGAGAACGTGAAAGAGTGTTCCCGCTTTTTTTCTCTCGGGGTAAATGCGTCGGATGAGCCGGAGAAAAATCGATTTGCGGTCGATCGCCGTTGGATTGTTTTTTGGACTTTTTTTCATAAACCTTTGATCAGTTTTGGGTTATATACGAATTTCATTTGAATCGGATAGTAATCTGATTATTAAATTGAAAATATCATATTTTTTATAATTATTCTTTGCCTTTCGTTTTCAATTGATTTTGCTAAAATATTATCATTCTCTAGTTGAATTTATTTATTACGTTATAAAAAAATAAATTTTATGTTTGCTTACTATAAAAAAATAAAATTAAAATGTCATCTAGATATTGCACTCGTACTGAAATACGCTCAATCCACTTTTTAAAAGGGATGCGTTTCAGAGACTACCGTATAAAAAAACGAGTAAAAAGTGTATGGTGAATATATAAAAATTGGAGATAGGTACCATCAGTATATTCGGATAAAACTTCCATCTAAATGTACTTTATAAAACATGTATGATGTGAAAAATTTTCGCCATGTAAAATCTTCAAAAAACATCGACATTTTCTGTATTATGACTATAACTTTACATATAAATAACAGTATACTGGCTTGCACCGAATCTTATCATTGTGGCATTATAACACATATTTTTTTAATACCTTGGCAAGTGAAAAAACCGTGTAAAAAAAACAATCGCTTCTTCTTCCTTGAAACGTGTGAAAGAGGATCGGATGTATTATTTTATATAATCGATAATAAAGCAATTTTATGATAATGCACAATACAGAAATGTATAACATTCAAATCGCACAAACTCTACTAATCCTTTCGAAAAACACTAATTTTTGTTTTGAAACTAATATTTAAATCTCAACTTTTTACCTTTCATCCAATCAATAAAATAATCTTCATCCCCCAATTCGATTCGGATTTTCATTATGAAATAATCGAAAAAAATCAGTGCGATTTCGCGATAGAATATGAAAAAAATATAAACGGAAGAAATCGTAACCAAAAATAACGAAACCATATTTTCCTCTTTTTGCAGCAAAAATTCACCGATGCACTACAAAATCTCAACCTGAAGAAACATATCCCAATTCAGTGAGTATTACTCAAATTCAATCAAAAAAATTCTCAAAAAATAAATTAACCATTCGAATATTCATAGACCATCGTGGCGTCGCCATGCTAAAAGACCGCCAGGAGGAGGAGGGCGTGGACGAGTCCTTAGATGAGGCTTTGGGGGTGGCTTCTTCAGCTCCTGAAGAGTGCGGAGGCTGCGGAGGACGCATCCAGGATCGGTACTATCTCCTGGCAGCTGACAGGAGATGGCACGGGACCTGCCTCAGGTGCTGCGAATGTCACTCGCCATTGGCCACTGAGCTCACCTGTTTCACCAGGGACAGAAACATATATTGCAAAGATGATTATTACAGGTGATTTGTTTGGAAAGTTCGGTCGATTGGCGTTTTTTTTTTGTTTCGATCAATGATGCGACTGTTGCGATTGTGATTTTTTGAGATTTTCGATTACGCGTATGGTTATGAAATGTGAGTTGAGGTGAGTTACAATGCGAGCAAAAGCGTATGTTATGAGTCAGAGATAATATAATATATAAATTTTCACGCTTAAGCTCATCATGGGAACTCGCTATAAAGAGAAATAAATGTCCATAATTTTCTTAAAGGTGTGAAAAATTTTGATTAATTTTCCGGATATCGTATATTGAAATTTTAATTTAAATATTTCGGAGAGTAGAAAATATACTTTAATTTCCCTAAGCATCTTAAAATTAAATAAAGATCTTACGTTGAACTCATTTTAATAATACTCTTTATATCAAAAAGAAACCCATCACCTCTCTCGTTACTTGAACTCCACTTTTTTGCCTTTGGCATAATGTCAGCTTCTTGAGTTGTCTTAGTTGAATGCACATTTTATATCTAAAAGCAACTATAGAATATTATGCGATTCATGTATAAACTTTTCAAAAATTTCGCTTGCGTATCGAACATAATATTGAAAAATCAACGAAAGCGTTTCTCGAATACTTTTTTCTTTGACCACTCAGAATGTTCTGCGTGAAAAGATGCGCACGTTGTCAAGCTGGAATTTCGGCCAACGAGTTGGTGATGAGGGCCAGGGAGTTGGTTTACCATCTTGGATGCTTCACTTGTGCTTCCTGTGGAGGCTTGTTGTCCAAAGGTGACACCTTCGGCATGAGGGATGGCCTCATTTACTGTCGACCTCATTACGACCTCATTTTTAACGAGAGTTACTGCGAAGAAGAGATCGCTTCGATGTTCAGGTAACCATATTCGTCTTGATTATTAACTGTTTTGGATAATTTATAAGTTTTGTCGAATAAATTTTCCAGAGCTAACGGATCTCCGAATCAATATTTTCCCACTGGACCTGTACAAAAAGGACGACCTAGGAAAAGAAAACCGCAAACTGTTTCTCCGGACGCTCTTCAATTACATGCAATAAGGATGGCTGGGAATGCATTAGGTAAATAAGTCATTTTTTTTTAATATTCAATAATTATTTAATGTTCGAAACAAACCTAAAACGATATTTTGTCTTGATCAAATGATTTGATAGTTTGGATTTGTTGAATGCATCAGTTGTTGCAAATCATTAAAGTTTAACACCTAACTGACAACATTAGATAATACCAGCGTTCAATATTATTAAACTTTTATTGAATACTATGAAAAAATATTTGCAAACTTCAAAAGAAATCGAAAAAATGTCCTCCATCACATAATACTAAACTGTATATTTATCAAAAAATTCCAATATACAAAAATAATTTCGATTTTTCAAAAAAGGATTGAAATAAATATTGAAAAACATTTTATAAAGAACCGTCCTCGTACGTGCCAACCATAATGGGATTGCGTTCTTCTAGTGGTCTAGTGGCACCTCAATTCATCAAGTGAAGTGTTGAGAGCTACACAATGGTTCACGGTAAACAAACAATAATATCGATAATGAAACAATGTGTCGGTGGATTGCCAAAGCGCCATATTTTCCTGTATTTGTTCCGGAAATTAACAATCGATTCCTTTTATTCAATATTCATTGCGATATCGTCATTGTTACGCATATTGCAGGATACAGTTTTCATTGAAGTCCTTCATGCATGTTTGTATCCATTTACACCATACATTGCTGGAACAATTGGTGACAATCAATTCAGCGAGATTAAATAAAAATAATAGCCACATAGTGTCGCGAGCAGATATGGGCAAAAGGCGGCCCGCGAGCTGATTTTATTCAGTCAACAGTGATATTTAGTTAAAATAATAATTTAGAATCATACGAAATCAATAAAAAAATTAATAAATAATCTAAATATAAAACAGTTAGTGAGGAATAAGAATTAATAGGAGATGTCGTCATATTTTTTTAAATGAAAAAAAATAAATGATTTTCTTGAACTGAAACAGACTTCTTGGCAAAACGATTTTTGTTTTTCGATCAATATTCTAAATTATTTGAATGACTTAAATTTTAAATTACAAAGAAAATAAATAATGCAACTATTTGAGTATTCAAGTTTATTAGAGCATTTATGGCTAAATTACTTTTCTTCAAAAACCATAAAGAAAAAAAGTCAATCATTTTCCCACTATGCAAAAAATGTTACGAAAATTTCAGTACGACAATTATATTCAACTTATTTTGAAACTACAAGCAGATTTCAAAGCAATCGAAAATGGTTTATTATTTTTTACTAGATACGGCTTTGAACCGCAAATTTCAAAATATTTTCAATCCGAAACAATTGCCCACCCCTGGTCGCGAGCGTGAACATATTATAAATATGTACAGCATGTTCACGCTCAACACATCATGAGACCTTACCCTAAAATGCGTCAACCATTTTATATTGATAAGTTACACGTATGGATCACTTACAATTAGACGCAATTTGTGTTATAAATAATATTTGATCATTTGTAATCTTGTACGACCTTGTGAAATTTCGAATCGATTTCAATTCTAATTCTTGTATCAGTTCCAAATCGATACTTTACTAGCTGAACTCGGTGGACGTTTTCCTGCCAGTAATATAACAGCTTGATATGATTTTATGAATTGCGTAATCAAGGCAATTAAATTCTACAAACGACAAATCTTCGACTCTTCGTATTGAATTTTTCGTTTGTTTTAATGATACAAAAACCTTATCGACAAAAAAAATACATATACATGCCAATTTTCATAGTGATCGGTCGAACAGTGCTAGAGTGAAACGACGTCTAATATACAAACATCCATTTTTCAATTTATATTTTACAGTCAAAGTGTATTATTAGTTCAAGTATATTTTGTCTGACGTTTAAGATAAAGTGTATTTGAATACAAATTGTCTAGTTATTGCTTACTTCAACAGACAAAAATACTGTTTAACTGGTGCTCACTAGTTAAAGTTTATTTTCAACATGACAGAGAGTTTTGACAGTTCAGATATTTGAAAAGAATATTTGTACTAAGCCATATGTGTATTTTACTTCTATATCTGATTATTGAAAAGATTTGAATAATAGAATAATCTCAACAAGATTAACAACGGTAGTTTTGAGTCCATATTAATGGACAAGTGACGTTCAACGGCCCATATTAGTGGACAAGTGAAATTTTTGTGCCATTATAATCATATCGCCGATTTATTACAACGTTAATGATGTTACTTTATCGAAAAACAGTTCAAAATTCAAAAACCTTTATAAAATTACTGAAATTATACTTAATTACTTGATGTAACTAACTTGACTCAACAATATATTATATATCGTTTCTTAGTATTTTTTGAGTAAATCTTCAATTTTTATTAAAAATTCAGGAACAATATACAATCTAGATTTATATTACATTTAACTACATATTAACTATAACTCCTTTCAATATTTCAACCAATAAATACGAGCGACTTCGAGACGGTTCGCCAGTGGCGTTGGCAACACTTGCTCGTTAGTCGATGTTAAAATACACATTGTCTGACTCTGACCAGTAAAATCATATTTCCATTACGTCAGACGAAATAACTACACGGATTAAACAAGACATATTTTAACTGAGAAGTATACTTCGTCCGTAACATATAGATAAAACGATAACTCGACAAAAGTTACCGTAACACTTTCGACGCCTTACTCCGAAGATCCGACAGTCCGAAAAATAAACAAAAACGAAAAATTCGAGCGATCCTTCAAAAAAGGGCACGTCACGTTTTCACATGATGCAACTAGCGATTACGTTTCTTATGCACGTATTTGTTTTATGTGGCAATATTTTGCATTATGTTCGGCTGTGGCCGAGATTGGCGAGATAGGCACGCGCAAGCCCTCCTCCTCGGCTCTCGAACTTCGAGGGTTATCTCGGGGAAGACCTGCCATTTGGATTCCTCGTCCTCGTCATATCCTCGCTGCTTCGGGTCACGTCCGTGAGAACTTGGAAAAAGCGCCCGATTTGAAGAATCGTGATGATAATGCTCCGTCGTTTATTGAGAGTAAAATAAGTTGCTGTCCCAATTTAAGAACGGTCGAAAAATATGAGTTGATTTGTTAGTTATTACAGAAACTGTATTGTAATATTATATTTATATAGCATATAGGCCCGATGTTGATAACATCGGCTGTGAATGCAATGTTTGAAGAAAGTCGAAAAGTCGATGCCCGTACCCAATTTGAATATTTAATATTTATAGTTCAAAATACTAGATAGTTCATTTGTTATTGTCGCATATAGGCAAAACCAGTAGTTAGTAGGTAATAAGTATCATATTATATACATTAATTGTATACGCATAAAGACCATAATAGGATATCTAAAGCCGCGTGCGTTATTCGAACAGACACATACAGAAATCCGTGATTATATATAGGGATTTATAGTTCAAAATACTAAATAGTTCATTTGTTATTGTCACATATAGGCAAAACCAGTAGTTAGTAGGTAATAAGTATTATATTATATACGTTAACTGTATACGCATAAAGACCATATTAGAATATTTAAAGTCGCGAGCGTTATTCGAACAGACACATACAGAAATCCGTGATTATATATAGGGATGAGTATTTTTAAGAACTTCGGCGCAAAGAAGCACAGTAGAACATTAACTTAATGGACATATCTAAAAATTGTGAAAATAAAATAAAATGAAAGAAGGGGGGTTTCAATTATCATTTTTGCCTCCGGATTCAAATTATTCTAATTACAGCACTAGCACAAGCACAAGGATACGTTTTTTTATAACAAGACAAACTACCATTAAATACTTTCAAAAATATAAATAGTTTTTACAGATAAATTCTGCGATCAAAATTGTCATATAAGCAAGTAAAAACTAACGAAAAAATTATTTATTATTTGACACGGTTACGTTCGCAGAAATTCTTCATCCGGCCGATCTGAACTCGTCCATGGAATCATTATCGTACGACTCTTCCGTAGCATCTCCAGGCAGTTCATCTGGAAGGCACTCCCAAAGGACGAAAAGGATGAGGACGAGCTTCAAGCACCACCAGCTGCGGACTATGAAGTCGTACTTTGCCATTAACCAAAATCCAGACGCTAAAGATCTGAAACAGCTGGCCCAGAAGACCGGACTGTCCAAAAGAGTGCTGCAGGTGAAAATTTGCTAATGTTATAACTTTTCGTCAATTTTTAAAATTCATAGAAATCTTGACAGTGGATAAAGTTTTCATTGTGCATTTGAATGGTAAATTAATTTTATATTATATTTGAAAAAAACTGGAATAAAAATTTTCTTCTCACAAAAAAATATTATTAAATAAAAATAACCAACATCTTTAAAAAAAAAAACGAATTTTATATATAAAATTTGTATTGCCATCTATACAATAAAAATTTCATTATGAACATCAAGTACTCAAACCCAACTACATCATGTATTATTTTCCATTTTTTTCTAATTGTAAGTATAATTTGCCTTTAATTCGAGAATCATCGACCATCAATCAAATCAAATACTCTTATAAAGACAAATATTCAATGGGCAAAAATGTATTTAACTAATTACGAATGAAGATCAGTCAGCTCGCTGAGAATATAAACCAAATCTATTAGAAACACTTAGGGGTAATTCTTTTCTAAAGGATATTTTTAATTGACTACGAATCAAAAATTCTATGAATGTATCTAATTTTCATTTTCATTAAATAAATGAAAATTATATAAAACCTTCTATTTCAGGTCTGGTTCCAAAACGCTAGAGCCAAATGGAGACGCAATATGCTCAGGCAAGAAACTGGACAAAATGGCTCAGGAGGATCAGGGGTGACGAATTCTAGTGCTGGAGCCTCGACCACGAGTCTACACCACCAAATGCACTCGCATCATACCGCTCTGCCTTTTTCTGATCTCTACTGAACGTTTGTAATAGTAAAAACTGATCAATGTTTCTAGTCATAATGTTAAATGAGTTCAAAGTGGATAAATTGTTTGTTCTTTATTTTAGTTTTAGTCTTATTTTTAACATCGAAATGTTACATTTTTGTATACACATCATAGATTAATGTACTAGTGAAGGTATAAAGTGAAAATAAATATGCTTGCTTTTAAAAAAAAATGTATACACTTACAGTATAATAATAATAATAATAATAAATTTTACTATCAATATTGATATGAAAGATTATTAATCAATTTCACCAATTTTGGTAAGTGTGTACATTTAAAGTATTTAAAAAAAATATCACATTGATAAAAATTGTATTAACGTTTCTTTATTTTCAGTTATTTATATAGCAAACACATAAAAATGATATCCCATACTGAAAATACATCCGATTAATTTAATTTGAAAAATACGTTTTATGGATTAATAAAAAACATTTTCGCCATATTGAAAAAAAAAACACAAAATATTTGTGAAGTGTTCTATTATATTATACAAAATTTTCGCTAAAAAAATTTATATTGGAATTATGATTCTGTGTATTAGTTCCACATTGAATATATGTAAATAATATAGAAAATAATTAAATGTTGAAACACACATCGATTACCAAATTCCGAGTATGAAAATACTAAACTTAAAAGCATTCATTCCAATTAGTGTATGGGAACAGTAAATTGTGTCAAATTTTTATAAAAATTATATGAGTATGTACAAAGGGTAATAATTTTTTGTATATATTTTTTTGTGTACTTGTGATATTTATTAATAAATTTATTGTTTTGTTTTGTATAATTTATATAAGAATAAAATTGATTCTCAAATTTGAAAACTTCTAGTAGTAAATAAACCATTTAAGCTAATTTATGATTTGAGTAGTTCATTTCAGAACCGTAAAAGTCTGCTTTGAAAAATGAGGAAATAAATATTAATAATTTAAATAATTTATCAATCAATGAATTCTCATCTAAAAATTTATCATTAAATAGATTCAATCATATTCATTTATTAAACCTTAAAAACAAATTGATAAAATTGTGAACAAAAATATTAGACAATGAAGAAAGATTTAAATGTATACGTAATGGGATTTAAGAATTTCAGTGATAATAAAATAGATATCTTAAAACTTTCTAGAAAACAATAAATTCAAAATTCGCAATTTACATAAATTGATATTGATTGGAAAAAATGAAAATTAATCAAAACTTCTTGATAATTTTTTTATTTCACATAAATAAGAACAATGAAAAAAATAAGTATTTTCTAAATAAACCATATTTTTACCAAATAAAGGAATGTTTATAAATATTTTTCAATATATTAGTATAAATTTATTGAAATATAAAAAAATAATAATAATGACACATAATAAATTGTATTGCTTCAAACAAAGTCAAAGTCGTGAAATATGACTTTCGATTTTTAAATTAATATAATAATTAAGAAATATATCAAAAAAAAAAGTAACGATAATCTACTTTGTACTGTAAATAAATGCTCCCCTTCGGGGACTAGTTATGAAAACAAGATTGTTTAAATCAAGATTCTGAATATCAGAATGCTTTGAGTAAAAATTGTTTTTCAACATTTCTACAAATGCATTAGCCTCGTTATAACGACATAGTGCAACAATACAACCTCCCCACCTGAAACAATACAAAATTTAATACTACATATTGTAGATACAATATACAATTTCAAAAATATATTCACTTAGCACTTACCCAGCACCCGTAAGACGTGCATGAACTCCAAAATCATCAGACAATTGAACTAATTCATCCAGTACAGGATGGGAACATTCGTATAGTTGACTCAAGCTTTTATGGCTCAACCTCATATAGTTTCCTAGAACTTCTTTCCAGTTTTCGCAATCGTGCAAATTCTCACAAACGTTTCTAAACTGCTCGACCCGAAGAGCCTCTATAATGTTACGATAAAAATTAGTGAATACACATAAATGTATAAAATTAAATACTAAAATAAACACCTTCGATAACGTGAGTAGCACGATCTTTAACTTTAAGTCGTCCAACTTTCTGAGGCAATGACGATACCAGTTCTTTCATTTTATACAAATCTGCATTGAGAAGACATTGGACTTTAGCAAGTGTCAAACGCCCATTTTTCGATTCTTCATTAAAACCATGAGATCGTGCTATAATCTACAAAATATATTTTTTTAAGATACAAAAATATTACAGTTGTTAAAGTAGTAAAGTAGTATTAAATGACTATACCTGAGCGGCTATAGTACATCCTTTCACCCGATCGTTGAAATCCTGAGTGGCTGCCTTATTTGCTTCTACCAAAGAATGGGCAACAACAAAAACTGCATCTCCGGGTAAATTTACAGGATTAGAGTCAAGAGGGTCCCAACTTATGTAAGAAGCGCAACCTGATATTAAATTAGAATCATAAATAAATCCTATTCGAGTTCTGCATTATGTATTTTTTGTTAAAATACTGTACCATCTTGAGCTAGGAAGGCTATTGCTTGATCCATTCCACCACCTTCGGTTCCAATCAACCTTTCGCTCCGTGCACATAACAAAGCCATATCCATTTTTGATAATTTGACCTCCAAAGAATTGTCATCAAAATATTTTAATTATATTTCAAGATTTAAACTTCTGTACATAAAGTTATTTTAATAACTTTATGAATCTTTTAAATATAATACATCAAATATAAGATCAAACACATACGTCATATAATAAAATACAAATCAAATCGCTATATATGATAGTATACGTTAAAAAATAAAATTTTATTCTCCCAAGGTTCTTGTGCTAGTTAATGCAATATAATCTAATCAAAGATATCATGTATGAACAAACAAGAAAATTGAATATTTGTATACTATTTACAACTCGAGTGTTAGATAAAACAAATTATATCTAGATTGAAATAATCGCATCTGCTACCAATCAAAAAGATAAAATAAATCGCTTGAAAGAGCTATTTCAAAAAGTAATTGCGAAACACTAAAGCAATGTTGATGTATATAATTCACAATCGCATCTAACACATCAAATAACTATTGCGTCAATAAAAATATAAAACATGAAAATTTCATAAATAACTACCTTATTATCATGCAAAATTGCTAAAGCAGCAGCACATACGAGAGCGCTTGAACTCGAAAGTCCAGCTGCAGGAGGGATAGTCCCACATACAGCGAGAAGAAGCCCTCTGGGTGCACCGTTGGGAAAGGCCACTTGCGCTGCACCGATTATGCCGCAAATGATATATTCGTACCATTCCGGACGAGAGCCTTCCACTCTTCTGCAATCAAATTGTCAGATGTTATTAAATATACTATATTAGTTTGTATTGTTTGATTTCTAGAAAATTACCGGAGGGTTGTAATGTGTCCTTCGTAATCGCGATACGCTGCATTACGATTGACCACCCGCAAAATTGGATCATCAGTTCCTTTCACGGCTAACAAAACATCCTGTTCGAGAGCCATAGGTAGCACAGGATATCCACAATAATCTACATGCTCACCTATTAAATTCACTCTGTGAAAATAAAACATTATTAACGTAAAAAAAAACTCATAAAAAACTCATAAAAATTATTGTTCGGTATGAATATTACAATTAAAAAATATATGGTGATTGTAAACTACAGTCATATCGCAAGCACAGGAAACAATCATATCACAAGCGTGATTCAAATTTTAAAAAAACAATCATTTGTACAAACTTGCGATTTTATATATATAAAAGACTCTATGATTTGATAAATCAACGACAGTAGTACACTCGCCAAAAAACCTTGACCCGATATATCGGCTTTTCAAAAAACCATATTTAGATTTAAAATTGGATTTGTTTTAATTCAATTTTTTTTTTACTTTTTTTATTTAAATTAAAATAAACTTATTTTTTAAATCTAGATACTTTGTTGTACATGTTCCTTAATAGAATATAAAAAAATATCTTAGATTTTAGCAGTGTTGGAAAAAATATGAATATCCTCAATAATCAGATATTTTCTAGGGTATTTTACGCTAATTATCAAAAATTCGCAGGATACTGAAAATAAATTGTGGACTACGAGTTGATTAAACGATCCAATGAATGTTTTAAATTGTATTTTAATTATAGAATTTTTCACGGATTGTGTTCTACCCTCAGTATTGCAGGATCGAGTGTGGTTATTTGGTTCGCGCAAACTTTTAAGAAACGATAAATTACAGTAGGTGATAAATAATGATTGTCAATGAACATAAATGATTTCAAAATAAACAAAGTACCTGCCGGGGACACGGACGATGAAATCGGGTTTGTGGCCCCCGAGTTTATCCCGGAAGAGCGTGGTCAGCTTGGCGAGTCTTTCGGTATGGGGCGGAGCCCCCAACACTGGAATTGAGCCCCCAGAGTCGGACATCGCGACTACGAGACATCCACATCACTAATGATTAGCGACCGGCAATCAAACATTGTAAACGTCAACGGCAGCATTCGACAGACTCATGTCCGCCCATTACATCTTTAACATCTCTTTATTAACATATTTTTATTGGTTCCTGGATCTAAGCGCACATGGTCCAAGCGCACATGATCCAAGCGTACATGGCCCAAGCGCACATGATCCAAGCGCACATGATCTAAGCGTACATGATTCAAGCGCACATGATATAAGCGCACATGATCCAAGCGCACATGAGGTAAAGATTATGTACCGCCCATGAACGTACCAACCTCCCAAACGGTTAAACACGTTTATATATGTAGGGGAGAGTTGAATATTACTGTGCCCCTAAAAACATGGGCCTATAATTCAGACAGGGTTTGATATACAGGTCATAAAATGCAGTTAAGTAGTAAAGAATTTATTTAGCTACACATACGGCATGGCAAAATATTTAAAAACTTAAACCGAAATTAGTTATTTCAATATTTAAAAAATATATAGGAAAACGCGGTATTATTATTACCGTGTCCTTAATAATATCGTGAATTTCTATGAGTAACCTTAGAATAAATTTAAAAAAAAAACAATTTTTAGTTTAACCAAATCCAGATAAGGAGTATAGATTCCTTCTATAGCTTGAGATATTATTT
>JAOXNN020000031.1:899367-913393 GCA_028571205.2 Hydropsyche betteni | reverse complement strand
CGAAAATTGTGTTTTACCCTCACTATGCCGCCACATTCGCTTATATATGGGTAAACCAGTACGAATGGTCACCTTAAATTTGTGTTAAATCTTTTGATCATAGTATTATAAAAACATTACAGTATTACACACAAATGTTACAAATTACCTTTAACCTCAAATAATAATTTATTTAACTTTTATTCGAAGGCCCAGCCATGGTAGGCATAAGACATATGGAATTGTTTTTGATTTTCCATAATATTTTCCATTTTTAATTTTATATATAGACTATCCATGTCGATGGACCCTCGGCGGGCCGAATTAAATACTTTCGCGGGCCGTACTTTGCCCACCACTGAACGTCCACTTTGCCCACTTCTGAACGCTCCAGTCACTAGAGCGTCCAGAAGGTGAATAAACATACTAGTTTGTTCATGCACAAACGAAGCGGACACCCAAACCCATCTTCAATTTTTATACGGTCACCATGCTTTCTTTCCACACGGTACATTTTCGGAACTTACCCCGCGCGGAAAGATCCCCGGGCGCGTTACACATGAAAATCCATCAATCCGCCATTCGAATCGCGCCAAACCCCCCCCAATTTAAAACCTAGAACCCCCCGGGCGTCCTTCCTCGGCCTCGGCTGAAAAGCGATAACCTCGCCACCGTTTCATTGACCACCGCGCACGCACGCCCCCGCACCCTTAGAGGGGGTCCCGTTTCGTAACGGGGTGGGGTTTTACTATGTTCCACCGAAAAAGAGGGACGTGATCGCAGCATCTGGCGCAGGCGCTCTGCCCCCGGGACGATCGATCACCGAGGCCCCCCGCGGAGCCTCCGCCCCGTGGCTCGGATGTGTGTGTGTGTGTGCTTGACGGTGTGGAGCCTCGTCTTCGAGGATCTTCGATTATCGATGCTTAGGGCTTCTTGGCTCGGTTCGTCGTGGACGTTGTTACTGTTACGCAATGTGTGGTGTGCGCATTTTGCGAGGTTCGAGATCGATTTTTAGCTTGGAATTAATTCAGCGTCGATGGGATACTTCGAACGTAATTTCGCAGAAATTTGCGATACATGTTACATGATATGTTTGTCATTAATACGTGACAAGGGTCTCGCTCCTTTCCTCCCTATCCTCACTACTGCTATAGAAATAATTCATTGTCATGAATTCGGGAGCGGAACGTACGTAGCTTTCGTGAGCCACGACCATGCGAGAGATTCTACGAAATTAATACATAATAAAATAATTTATT
Source organism: Hydropsyche betteni (assembly GCA_028571205.2). Classification (NCBI taxonomy): domain Eukaryota; kingdom Metazoa; phylum Arthropoda; class Insecta; order Trichoptera; family Hydropsychidae; genus Hydropsyche; species Hydropsyche betteni. The sequence continues at coordinate 912,155 of JAOXNN020000031.1, read as the reverse complement.
TCTCGAGACTAATATCGTATCGCTTTCTATGGTCGTCCTACATTATGGTTCTGTTTTTACAGTTGCCTATTATGATGTTCGACGTATTTAAGTCGTACAATAAATTCATATAAAAGTTTTCAGTTATCAATTCGTGAATTTTTTCAGAATAATATTCGTGAGAAAGTTCATATTGAAAAAGAAATGCAGAAACTATCGTATGAATTTTCGAATATCTTCCGCGGTTTTTTATTCATATAACGTCGGAGCGGAAAGGCGTTTTTGTCTCGGTGAAATTTAAAGATAAAAAAATCGATTAACTCGGCCGTAATATCGCGAGAAGTTTGGAGAAGCGAGAGAACAAAGGGAATTTTATTAATCATAGAATTTGTCGGAAAAATTATACGCTTTTAATTCTTAGTTCGCGTGCAGCGTCCATTTTGAAAAGAACGAATTTCGTAAACGAAGGGAGCCGATAAAGCAGTTAAATTCCGAGCAATCAAATTATATCTGTCGAAATCCAATTAGCCGAACGGGGATTTCGAAACGGAATCGCCACCTTTTGGAAGCTATCTAAAAATTAGTCAAAATTCATCCGAACGCGAACCCGGACATTTAACACAACGAAGTTATCCCTATCCGCGCAATCGTCGGATCCTCGCGCATCTTCAAAACACAATCTCCATTTTGCCAAAACACCAGAACCCGTCAAATTTTCGCATTTTCCCGCACTAATCGAAAAGCCCACCGCAACTTATCAATCAAACCGTATCCATTCCCATTGTTCGTACACACGAACAATTGTCGAGTGTGAACCAACATCGACACACCTAGCCGTATACAACAACAGGCCTCGAAGCGGGGCGAAAGGTTAAAGGTTGCATTCGGCGTTAAACTGTTCGCCGAAATTTCACCAGACCCCGCGGCGGGGTTAAATTAACCCCCTACCGTCGATTAATCGTCCCGACAGGTCAATTTTAATTAATCTTAATTTTTCGCGACTCGTAGGCTGCGTAACCCGCGGATTCGCGTAACCCGCGGATTCGCGTAACCCGCGGATTCGCGGATTCGCGGCCCGCCTTATCCTGTAGTATATACAACGGGGATATACTGTACATGCCCCCGCGTGTAAATTCGTATCCGTGTGTAGATCCTCCATTCCCTGTGTTGGTATGCACCATATTTTGGGGCAATCTTCCCCCGGTCAGTCGCCTGAAGTCTTCGGGCCGGTGCGGGCGCCTACGTACGATTTTGCACGAAAAACCGCACATACACACAGCGTATATGCGACGCGAATCGATTTTTGCAATACGAACGCTCGGGTTCGATCGCGAAAATAGCCTGGCTCGCGAAGGCTCCGAGGGAAATAGCTGAGGACTGTGAGGTCGGGGTGTGTGTCGACTACGCCCACTCTCGGCGGGTTTTTTTTCGTCGATGATTTTTTTTTTCGGTGTTTAATATCGATTTTTGAGGTTTCGATTCGGAAAAGCGACGTCTTTTCGTCGGGTTTTAGGCTCGGATGCGAGGTCGCTTTTCCGAGTTTTCCCGCAACGGTGGGCGGGTCCGCGAGCGCGCCCGTTTTGCAAATTTTGTAATAATATATTTTTTTTTAACGACGATTGCGAATGTTTTATATGTATATAGTGTTTGTTGATTGTATTTTTATATTTTGCGTATTGAAATTTTATTTTTTTTCATGTTGTCTGCGGTAAGTGTGAGCTAATTGGTTTGTATTTTTTATTTGTGAAAATCGTGTATTCCACGATTTTTTTTTCGATCGTTAAATATTTTATTGAAAAATGCGCATTAAATTGTATATATGAACACAATTCTATATTCAAGCACCCACGCATCGTGTCAGAAAATAATATTCGCAAGAATATCGCTTTGTTATCACTTCTGAGGGCTTTTAGGCGTATTTTCGAACATAAAAACCATTGGGTGAATTAATATGTGATGTTTTTCATGATTGTGTTTTACTTGAATTATATATTTTTTATTTTATTTAATTCAAATGTGAGCAATATTTTTTAGGAATTATATCGAACTTCATTTATAATTTAACTCATTTTTCGTTTCATATAATTTGTTTTGAATTAAAATGTATATCGAAAAGAAATGTATAATTGTACCGTGCGAGCGCATTTTGGAAATTTAAATTTCATATAATAATTTTGTATTTATATATATATATATTTTATAAAATCAACAATACAATTTATAATCATTTCGTAATATTTCCCACAAACTGACCTCTGTTTGCCATTTATCTGAATGTAAATATTTGAAATATCCTCATATGAATCGCGAGATTCATTTTGTAATGCACATGCATACTACTCAGCATGAATTTTATAACATGACTGAATAAAATTCGGCAAAATATGTTGTGTTTATTTAGCTAATGAAAAATACAATCTATCTCTCTGAAACCATATTTGATTCGCAGTCGAATTACCGATTAATTGTTTGAATTGAAGTTCAAATAACGCCTGGTAATTCGTTGCGTGTTTTGTTTATTTTTGTATGTAAATTTAAAAAAAATGGTGGATATTTTTTTTCTATATAATTTACACAAAAAACCGTTGAATAGGTAATGTTGTTGATATTTTTCAGCGCTAATTAAATTATATCATCACGTTATCGAAAAATATTTGGATGATATTAAAATTGTTGCAATAACATTAAAAAAGTTTCTTCTAATATTTAATTAATTAACGTACCCGATTCACAAATATTTCGAGAATTCACGAAAAAATTTGCAACTTCGTGACTGTCGTCTATAATTTTACACATTAAATATTAAGCCAATTAATTTCAACAAGTTTTCCTTTCGAAATAATCAAAATTTTATTTCGCGTACCCAAACCCACTTATACAATAAATAAAAAAAAACATCTTCAATAAATAACTCAACTTGACACCGATTTTTGCACACCGCCAATTTTCAGAAACCCTTCGACCCTCCCTCGGCCTCGATTGACTATTAACCAGCCACTGAACCCTTTACCACAGGGTAAGCCTCAACGTGATAATATCAATGGGCAAAAACACGTTTTCCTCATCAAATACACTCAAGTTGCCGCTGTCGCTCAAGCCGCCGTTGTCGCTCAAGTCGCCGTTGATTTGCGCTACCGTTGTCGCTCGCATCGCTGTTGACGTTCATACTGTCGCTGAGTCTAGCTGCCATTGTCGCTCATGCTATCATTGCCTCAAGTTACCGTTGTTTATCGTTCAGTCTAGCTACCATTGTCGTTCTTGCTGTCGTTGCCTCGAGTTACCGTTGTTGCTCACATTTTCGTCACTCACTTTGCTGTTGTCGTTCATACGTCGCTGAGTCTATCTACGATTGTCGCTCATACTGTCATTGCCTCAAGTCACCGTTGTCGTTTATACTGTCGTTGGAGTCTATCTACGATTGTCGCTCATACTGTCATTGCTTCAAGTCACCGTTGTCGTTTATACTGTCGTTGGGTCTAGCTACCATTGTCGCTCATGCTGTCGCTGCCTCAAGTTACCGTTGTCGCTCGCTTTGATTTTGTCGTTTATACTGTCGTTGAGTCGAACTATTATACCATTATCGCTCTTGCTGTCGTTGCCTCGAGTTACCGTTGTTGCTCACATTTTTGTCGCTCACTTTGCTGTTGTCGTTCATATTGTCGTTGACTCGGACTACCATTGTCGCTCACTTTGCTGCTGTCGTTCATACTGTCGTTGAGTCGAACTACCATTGCCGCTACCATCGCTATTGTAGCTCATACTGTTGTTGAATTGAGTTACCGTTATCGCTCACGTTTTCATCACTTACGTTTTCGTCACTCACATTTTCGTCGCTAACATTTCAGTCGCCCACATTGTCTTCGCTCGCGCTCACTATGGAGTCTTGTATTCATCGCGGTCCGCGCTAAATAATTCGCAGGCCAGTTGCAAATTTGATGTCGCCGGTCCAATGCACTCGTCCTCCGAGACGTCCTTCACCCCGATGACCCCAGCAGCAGCCCTAACCTCACATAAAAACACAGGGGTGTGTATAATGTGAGCGAGATTCGCCCCTCTGCGACATTCCGGAAAACGCATCGATTTTCCGAGCGATGTGGGCGCGGCCCTCGCAACTCCGGATCCCGAAATGCTTGCCGTTTCCGACTTTTCAACACAGGTCCTTTGCCGGTTCGGACTTTGCGGAGGTACCTTTGAAGGCTGTGGCGTCTGACCCTTTTTAGGGGTCCGATGGCTTTTTGGTGTGCTAAAGGTTCGACGTGTCTTTTTCTTGGCTAATGTGAGCGAATTGTACGTATGTGATAAAAATTGGGACGGAGAAAACTGTGTATGGCCTTGACGTAATGTTCTATTTTTAAATGACGATACTAGAATTATCAATTAACGTAAAGAAGATTTTGGTGAAAATGAGCTATGTATAAATTATTTACAATAAACGGATGAATTCAGAATTTTCTGTTCCACTATCCAAAGACTAGTTTATTTAATAAATGTTTCGAATTTGCTTCTTTGTCGTTTATGATATTCAATATTTTCCGACACGAGTTCATCGAAACGGTTGAAAATTTAATAAATGGTTTTTTTTCGGATCCGAGTTATGACAAAAATTAAATTAAATTTCATATGAACATTGCTTTAATCTGAATTTTAATTGGTTCGATATAATTTATATTTATGTATAATATTAGTTAATTTCCATAATTCCATGGATTATTGATTAATGGAAAATAACTATTATGTTCTCGATGAGCGATAGCGTTCAGATATTTCATTAATGTGTATCGCATAGATAATATTAAGTACCATTTATTGGATTGATTCAATTTTGCGGCTATTAAAAGCGAAACACGTAGTGAAAAGTGAAACTGGATCTATAATTTATTATATTCAATCGAAAGTGTATCATATTTTATCATAAAAAGTTTTAATGAGCGTCATTTTAATTTAGAACATGAACATCAGTTTAATATTAGTGACAGACCGCATTATTTTTCTTATTGGAGTAGTAGTAATAGAAATATAGAATCATAAACTCGATCGGTTTCCGGAATAAACATATTAAATAAAAATTTATAATAAAATATAAATAATTTGGATTCGGTCTCTTTTTATACTTTTCCTTCTATTATTACAGGACTATAAAAATTGATTTTTATTGACACCGTGCAAAGTTTAATCTATATGCCGGTTACTATTAATATTCGCATTACTTTATAAGTAAGTTCGAAATTGAATTGAATCGAATTATTTAAATTATATAAACTTTGTGACTTCGTATTTTTTATCACTATAAGTATTTGTATAAAAAATTTTATTACCTAAATACAAAATTGATTAGCAGAATCCAAATTACGAAATTTCATGATTGCATTCGAACTTTCCAGAAAAATTCGTTTTCAGAATATTGCGCACGAAAACGAACCAAAAAATAAAATCATCAACACATTCACTTACCAAAAAAAACTCGAAATCGAATTAGATAGATCAACGGAATCGTTCGAACGAATTAAATTTATAATTTTCCAAGGCGCAAACGTATCTAAATTGAAATCTGTTTGAATTAAGAATGTTTCATTGTTTTCATTCGAACACAATAGATCAACAACATTAATTTCGAGAATTCCCTATTCTACTTAACTGCGAGCGTCGAATAAATATTCAGCGAAGTTTAATAAGACTCGCGACGCTCCAGGACAATTCCATTATCCATTCACAAACCATTTCTATGAATTGAACGTTTTCTTCAAAGCACATATAAAACATTTCACATATAATATTATAAATTTCTTTCGATAAGAACGCTCGATTTTAAAATATACAATAAAATTCGACGATTTGCACACGTTTTTCAATACTGTAACCTTCCACGGTGATTTGCCGTACACTATTGAACAATTGACAACAAATTTGACAGACGTCACTTTGACAACGTGGCCGCTATATCCTAACAAATTTCGAGCGTCCCTATTGAAAGGCCGAGTCCGCGAAAGCGATCGATGTCTCGTTCTGCTCCAGACAATACGCCTTTTCACGCACATTTCTTATCGTTTTCATCTGGGACTGTCCCGATATCCAGTATCGATCAGGGCTGTTAAACCGCGGGTCAACGAGTGTGACACGAGTTTATTGACCGCGACCGTTCATGTTCTGTTCGAGTTGCGGTCGTCTGCGGAACTTAACCTTTGCCCGTAGCACGAATTTAGATTTGTGCTTTTGTTTTCGGTTCAAACTGTTCCGTTGGTTTTGTTGGAGGTTTTGTGTGTGTATTTGTAATGGGATTTCATTAATGTTTCCGAGGTTTTTTGGTATTTGTTAAAAATTTAGGTATTTTTTCTTTAGTGTACGTAGTGGTAAAAACGTGACCTTTAACTAGTTTGAATACTAAAAATCCGTATATAGATTACGCCACTTGTTGCTTTACTTTAATGATTAATATGAGCAAAGTCGAGTAATAAAATAGTCATGAAATTAATACGATTTATGTGGTCAAGCATTTTTTTAAAATGCGCGTTTTGAATTTGTTGTCATAAAAAAAACTACTCTCGATCAAATAGGGCGTCTTCAAAATATAGAAGAATTCATTACTTCGAATGATGACGATGAAAGTGATTTCCATCCGTTGTGAAAGAAAAAATCTTTCTTTTAGATTTTAAAAGACAAGCTAGATAAGGATAAAGAAATATAATTTTTTAAATTAATTCTTATTTTAATACTTTTCTGCATTATTACGTAGATTTTTCTCGACTAGCCTCCCTATTTAGTATATAATCAAATCTCTACGCAGTTAGTGTTTAGTTTTTACTTTTCACTTACTCGGTTTCCATGGTTTATCGCGAAACGTATCTAACACATAAACCGGGGGACGGGTTTATTTAACTGAACTTCAACCTCGATTTAACAACTACCTACAATAAATTCGCAAACATCACGTTGACGAACATCGATCTGAAACATTCAACTAATGAATAACAATCAAATTCAACCGACCCCAACCACCGCCTCTTTCAGCCATAAAATTTCTGAAAAACATCGATTCGAAACATTCAACTAATGAATAACAACCAAATTCAACCGACACCAACCACCGCCACTTTCAGCCATAGCATTTCTGAAAAACATAGCATCGGCCATGCCCGAAACACCACACAATGGCGTCCGGCCCGATCATCAACTAAACGAACTACGACCGGAATGGCGGCCCGTCGGATTAATTGGCCCAATTGGTCCCCGCACATGCGACGGCACCGGAGCGGCCGCAAACGCTCGCTGGGCGTCCGCGCGGGTGACGCGGTCGCTCCTCGGACTGATGCTGTTGGTGCAAGTCAGCTTACCAACGGCAGGGTGGACACCGGTCATGTGGACAAATGCCAACCGGACAAATGCCAACCGGACAAATGCAAACTGGACACGCGCCAACTGGACACACGCAAAGTGGACAAACGTCAACCGGACACCGGTAAACCGACCACAGGAAGTTTCGCGGGTTGGGTGTCGAGCTTTCGTAGGGTGTTTGTTGCGTTGGGTGTTTTCGTAATGGACTTTGGACGGCGCGAAAACGGGAGGCTTTCGCGCGAGTTTGTCCGTTTCCGTGGCGGTGATTGGTTATCGATTTTCTGTTTAGTGTTGTCCGAGCCGGTTCGAAAGCGAGGCTTTGTTTTTTTTTTTGTTTGGTTTTATAGTTAGTGTGTCAATGTCGGAACGTCGGGACGCTTTGTTCGTATAACTGAATGTTCGTTGATTTGAAAAAAAAACGTTTCGATCCCTCAGTTTCATGTGTGATTTTCTAAAGCTACAAATGAATCAACACAAAAAATCAGGTTTCTATTTAAAACCGAAATGTTTTTTTTTTAAATAAAATCGAAATTTAAGATACAATCACAAAAACCTTAATTGTAAGTAAGTATTTATATTTCAATCAAAGTGTTAACATAATCGCATTATCAGCTTGTACTTTTGACCCAAAACACAAAGGGGCGAGTTGACTATTTCATTTTTGGCCGCGATTATGAAGTCCGCAATGCCCATAGGCGAATCGAGTTTCTCTATATTTATATAGAATTAAGTATTATGTATGAAAAATACTGGCGGAAGGGTTGAAAACGTGTCCAATTCGAAGGGACGGGAATTGGTTTTTGTACGCAATTTGTCAATGGTGAATAAACCCAAACGCGATTAAACGTATTTATGAAGGGTTGAAAAAGGTACGTCATGCAGTATTTTCAGGTCGGTTTATCGATTAAATAAGTAGCCCCGTACGTGAATTTTGAACGATGTTCGTGAAAAGGTGCATATGACTTGTTGGTTTCTATGTTTTTTTTTCTTTTAAAAACTCCCTTGGCCAATTTATATCTTTGACTTTGACGGATATTGGTGAAATTATTGAAATTACGAGAATATCTGCAGCGTAATGTCTCATTTTATTGAATCGAACGGAAAATTTCCTATTTTAAGTCCAGAGTCCAGCTTTTATGTTCGATATGAAATAAATAGAAAGATGGTACAATTTATGAATTTTATTACAAATGAAGAATTTTGAAATTTGCTATTGAATGAAAATTTAAAATAAAATGTTGTTAATTTTAAGTATCACCTTTCACGTAAAATACACGTTATTCGGCTTAGGATAAAATGTATTTTCATGATCATATTTGAAAATTTGTACAGTTTTCTACATGGTCGTAATTCAACCGAGGTTTTCCAACTTTCAAAAGTTTCTTTCGGAACTCTTCAAATTTGAAATTCATTCGCATCGTTTAGAATCTCGCTGAACATCCAAATAACAACATATAATGAATATTGCATATTTTATTTACGAACCCTCCGCATTTCGTTATGTTCAATAAATAATTATAGTTTCCGACACTCAGCCATAATTGATATGAATTGTTTTTTCCAAATGAATATTTATATATTTGTGCCGTCAAATTATAAAAAAAAAACATTGAATACATACTTGCTATTTTTTCACATTGAATCTGAATGAAATTATCGTCTACCTTTTTCGCGATTATCTGAAATCTCTTATACAAAGAACTCGATACGATATATACTTAACGTATTAGATTAATCTTATTTTTCGATTGGTCTTGATACCATATGTAATATTTAACTTTGGAAGGTTTATTTTCATTTCATAAACACAGCACGGCAATTATTTCAGACAAAGCAAAAACTAATTCAATTGCAAAAGTTCATTAACGCAACGTTTACTCACTTGCATTGTAAACAGACTTCAAAAGGACAGGTATTTACAGACGTAAATTTGTACGTCTTGCATATGACTTCAAACTATTTTTCGAACAACATAATACTCAACTTTATATGAAAACTTCTCAGGATGCATTTGGATTAAGTTTCCGGAACGCTTATTAGTCTTCCACTAATTTAACACGAATATGAAGAGAATTTCGAATTAGACGGAAAAGATCCTTCATACGAATATGATGCTCGTTCAATATGTTTTACTAATCTCACAGTTTACCAAGTCGAAAACGCGTTCACGTACAAACATACTATACCTTTCAGCGTTGAATTTTCGAATCGGTTTATAAATTTGTTATGTTGGAAATTCAAATATTGCGACACGCTCTAATCACGCGGTTACCAAACGCCAATTCCGCTAACACATTTCGAATGACGAACGTCGATTAGACACCGGCAAATGAATTAAAACCCACATATAACACATAGGACAGAACCTACATATTCATATAGGATCGTGAACTAGTTCATTTATCGGAATATCAACCAATAATATCCGAATGTAATCGCATAATATCGATTACATCGGGATCGTGCTTATGTGTCTGCTCGCTCGTTAGTGAACTGGTGTTTTTCGCATTTTGTCCAAACCGCAACTGTGATGGGATCGATTTTATTTTCATTGTTTATAATCGCGTTTGTTTTGCAGTATTTGTTTTTGAGTTCCGTTTGAGCGATGTGTGTTTGAATTTGAGTGTTTGTCGATTTTAGTGTCGCCAGTGTGTGTATTGGGAAATGTATTATCCGCTTCTAGATCGACGAGGGATAATTTTGGAAAGGTAGGGGAGTCGAAGTACTCGGATCAGGATGGTAAACTATTTTTGTATCGTGTTTCGTAATATCGATATTATTGTGCAAAATTTATATACTAATAAAAATTATAGGTGTTTGATTTTGACGTCTTCAGAAATTGAAATAAATTTTTTTAATCAACCGATCGGCGATATTAATAATTTAAACATCTAAACCATTTTATTTTTAAAAATTTTAATTCAATAATTCAACATGATGAAATCTGCAATACTATTCCAATCAATATTTAGATTGCGCCAATAACCTCATACACGCAAACGTTATTTTCCTAGAAACACGATACTCTTGAATTTACAATCGGTCTGCAAAACGCAATCAGATTTTATATTATATATAATAATAATAATAATAATAAACTAACAACATACTTCAAACCTACATTATTATTCAATCGACACCGACAACCATAAAAATGCGACCATCCTCAAAAACTTTCAAAAAAAAAAAAAAAATACATCAATCGATATCAACAGATGGCACTAATAACAGCACACACGCGACAATTTTCCCCTCGACACATCGACAACCCCAAAAAGTCTAAAAAAGACACTAAAATTTTCATCGGCGTCGGGTTTTCCCGCGTGTCGCGCGAGCACCCCGGGGCGGCGCCCGATCGATGCGGCTTCCCCCGCCCCCCGCGCCCGCCCGGGGCCCCCACGGGGGGGGGCGCGCCCTGCCCCGCTCCCCCCCCCCCCCTGCGCCCACTTCATCTTGCCGCCGACCCCTTAACGCGCCGCCAGACACCGTGCAGGCGGATGGACTCTTGACGCTTGTGGAGTTGTTTTATATATTTTTTTCGTGTCGTTTCCGATGCGAGTCTTCGAAGGTCGGGCTGCTGCTTGTTTTTTTTTTTGTAGGGTTAATGGTGCGTTTTCTTTGCGAAAGTGTGTTTTTGATCGAAGATTCGTTTTTGTTGTTGTGAATTTCGCTCGGCAATTAATCGTCGGAGTCGAGTGGACTTAGTTGAATTTCATCCTCTTGTTGGATGCGGGAAAAACTCTTCGTTGTGTTTTTTCGTATATAAATTCGGCGTGTGTTTACCTGTTCGTTACGTATAATGTTTGAGATTGTTACATTTAAGAAATTCTGAATTGTAAACAATTTAATGAACACTTAGTGTTATTCTGAAACTCGGTATATCGTGTTCGAAAACAACTTTACGCAGAAATCTGCTCTTCTCGCACAGCCGAACGTCGATCCATCTTCGGTATTGGAAATTTTGAATTATTTCTGCTTAATTTGTTTGTAAATATTATACATCTTCATAAGTCCATATCTTTTAAAAAAAGTGATCAATTCTGAAACTTATCTATTGTCTTGAACGTAAATCTGCGTGATGAATTACCGAATATTGAGTGAATACATTTTCGTATCACTTTTACTTTACTGCGTCGTCTCATATAAAATTGAGTAACAATCTTAAATACTTTATAAGGGCTTATGTTATTGATTTTGCACTATTCGCAGAAGGGATAAACTTTCGATACTTTATTTTCATTTCGGATGACACAAATGCTCGCACATTACACGGGATCTTATATAATACAGTAAGATTACGATAATTTGTTTTCTTCACCTTCACCTCTCTAAAGTTCAACAATACCCGAAACTTTTCTTTAAAATAACAATTTTTTGGTGAAATGTAACATTTCGTTCTGCGGATAAAACTTGTGAAGCTCGAGAGTGTCACGTCGGATTACTTCGCGAACAGAATGGACACATTCAGAAAATAAAACAATATATAAACTCAAAGGGTTTTCAAGTCTGAATATCTGATGTTCGAAACATATATTTCTTAGAAATATATGTTCATGGTCTGAGCAACACCGCAAACATAATGTATATTTTCTGTGAAAATAATTCGACACGTGCCCTTATTAATTTCGATACGAATTCTAGCTAACCAATTTAAATAAAATATGAAACGCTTTTGTAACAACAACTTCGGAAGTGAAATAATGATAAATGATTCGCGCAGAAATATCAAAAACCGATATTCAGACCGCACTTAATTAGACGAAACTCGAAAAAGCACTTAACTCATTTTCATTTTTCATAAAGTCGAGACGCGCAAAGCGATCGGTATGGAAAATCTAAAGTTTCGCAAAGACCCTTTCGAATTTTCGTATTGTTCTATTACGGATCCATCCTTTCGGTTTTTCACTGCCTCTTTTTGTTCGTGTCGTAAAAGAGTATTAAATGTACGAATCTCGACACGTGTAACGTTGATTATTCTACGTGTGATGCTGTCGGAGGAAACTGGGCGAAATCCGCATTGTATTTTTCATATTAATTTTTTCGATGAAATCCATCCAATATTTGGTCAAAATATCAATTGATTCCGATGTGTTTATATCATAAAATCTATATATGTAAAAATGAATGTTTGAATATTTGTTTGTTGCCGTATTACTCCAACGCCGTTCAATCGATCGCCATGAAAATTGGCATATATATGTATTTTTTTGTGAAGAAGGTTTTTAGCATCATTAAAATAGGGTGACTATATTTCCCAGAACCCAAAGCGGGACGGTCCGCAAAAAAATGTTCTCCCACACCTATATAAAACAAATATTTTGTTGTGGAGAAGGTTTTTGTATCATCAAAGTAGGGTGGCCATATTTTCCAGAACTCAAAACGGGACCATCCGCGAAAAAATGCGTCGGCGGCCCCTCTTCATCGTTCGCCGATCAAGGTATTACTAAAAAATTGTGTTTAGAAGCAGAGTAGCGAGAAAC
>JAOXNN020000031.1:875503-890266 GCA_028571205.2 Hydropsyche betteni | reverse complement strand
GAAAATCACGACCTCCAAATTTAGTCTTTATGGTCATTATAATAACGGCTATAATCTTTGTAATTTTTATTTTATTATTCAATAGTATGGTTATAAATTCACAGCCGATGCTATCAGTATCGGGCCTATACACTATCCTCTATATATAACAAAACTCGACTTTTCAACAACATATCTATAAAGTAAATAGAACAAATTAAAAAAGTGATTCCAATTCAAAAATCGTAACTACCGAGATATAATATATACGCGATTGCGAGCTGTCACTTTTGAGAGAGTCCATCTATCGAGCAATTGCGATACTTATTCAAACGACAAACTGTTGGTTTTCGAGCGACAACTTGGCGTCCGTGCGTTGCATTAGCACCAAAAATATTTTTTCGAAGCGCAAAACCGCCGCACTAGAAGAATATCGATAAAATTTCCAACCTCCAAACATCCAGAGCGACTCCAGCGATAATTTACGATGCGATCCCATAACAACACCACATACACCCCCATAATTTTTCCCACCCGAAAACCGACTCCCATCGAACCGGTCGCACATCCCCGATCCGCGACCGACTCCCGTCGAATCCCTCGAGCGAACCTCACTTTTTCCCCTGCGGAAAACCACTTCTGCTTTCCCCCATAGTGTCGGCTACACTTTGTAAGCTTTCGCAAATTTGGAATTCGCACCGCAGACGCGGTCGGCTGTTTGTACGACGGAATCGATACGGTTTGCCGGCGCTCGACTTTGAAGTAGGCAAACAGTAGCGAACGGCTTGTGGCCAAAGAACAACTCGCCGACAAATAAACCATAAAGGCCCATAAACCGCGTTTTGTGTGCGCCGTCGAAAACTAGCTAGATGGCTATTTTCATCGGATGTTTTGTGTGCGGTTCGGTTTGATGCGTTTTTGCTGGGGGATGTTGTCGGTTTCGGAGTACAGTAAACCGCCTATAACGTCGAGATGGGTTCCGCGTTAAAGGGGGGGACGTTACGGGGGTTGAGGTTTTTTAATTTTATTTTTTGAAGGAAATAAATAAATGAAAATTTTTCATTTTTATTTTTTTGTGGAAATTTTTACGTTTTAACTCCATCGAAACAAATTTAGAAAAATGCGTTATAGGGAGTACCGCTGCGAACGTTATAGGAGGGGGTTTACTGTATATTGATTAGATTTTGATTGTTTTTTTGTATGATTCAAATCGAAATCGTGTTTTTAATGATGTTTTTTTGCTTTTAGTCGGATGTGCATTGATGAAGTTTTGATATGATTATATAAAAAAGTCTATGCCATAGATACGTAAAATTTATTAAAATGTTTTTGATTTTTTTCACTTATTTCAAGTTTAAATTATTGTGGCTATTTAAAAAAAATTAAAAATTTTAATTTTCGTTTACGTGACAAAGCTAAAAATCCTGAAAATGTCTTTCTAAAATTTTTAGTTTTCAGTTTTTCGATTATCTTCTGTTTATTGATGAAAAAATTAGAACTGACTAAAACGTCTGTATCTTTGGTTATGATAATTTTTTTTAATAACTAATTACTAACAGTTATTGCAGCTTATAAACTAGCTATGTACTATGTATCAACTTAAAATTTAAAGAAACAATACAAAAAAAATAGTTTTGAAAAGTCGCATTTTTTCATTTTATAATTTTCCTAAAAATTTTCACTTTTTTCGCATAGCACATTTTAATAAATTTACAAAATAAACTTGTATCTTTTTTTTTGATAATGCACTTTAGAGTTAAACTTAAATATTATGTTGTTTGTTAAATTTTAGAGCAAAATAGACAATTTGGGAATTGTGGTAGGAAATAGGTTAAAAAAAATTATTTCCTTATAAGCTACATTCTAAATTTATATATAATATAAAAAATATATATAAATCCAATAGACTAAATAAATTGTGAAATATTACATTATGTAAGAGAAAAATATTTATTATTCACTTCAAACCTTTAAATAAATCGAAATGAAAGGGACTTGATTTGACCCACTTTCATAATTAAGGGCAAAATCAATATAAACATGTCTAATTTATGAATCAATAACAATTTTTCAATTCAAAAATAATTTGCTGTGTTTCTTTTCGAAATTATATCCGGCGTACTCGATAGGCCACTATAAATCCGTACATTCGGATTAAAGATAGGTATAAATAAGTTTCCAACCTGAGTTTCAAATAAGTCTATTAAAAACAAGTGAGTTTTCGAATCTTTATTTAAATTTCTATTAGTTACGAGTTATAACACCACACGAGTCATTAACATGTATAAACTGTAAAATTTATAAACTGCAGTGTTATAACGAGCAGTTATAACACTGTCACGAAGTAGTAACATGATATTATGATTATGTATTTCATCATCGCCCCTACTGTCCATTGCTCACTAGATAATAGCCTATCTGGTCACTTTTCCATTCGCTTCTATCCTGGGCCACTCTTGTCCATACGACACCACACATTTTGCCAAGTATTTCGTCCACTCATCTACCACGTGGCCTTTTTTGTTGGTGTTCAACGCCTCTCGGATACCAGTCCAGGATTTCCATTGTCCAGCGACTATCCTCCTTCCATGCAATATGACCCGCCCATTTCTATTTAAGTTTTTTCACGTTCGTGACTTTACGGATCCATTCGTTCCTCTTATGATCTTTCAGCGAGATACCTAGCATACGTCGTTCCATCACTCTTTGTGCATACCGCAATCTATTTATTTGCCTAGTATTCAAGCACTAAGTTTCACTGTTATAAGTTAGAACCGGCAGGACATAGTGGTGGAAAGTTTTGAATTTTAGGCATATGGGCATACTGCTTTTTACTACTTTGTGAAGCCTACCGAAAGCGCTCGACGCTAACTTAATTCTACGTGCTATTTCCGCGACTCTGTCCCCATTTATGTTTATGATTTAACCTAAGTAAGTGAAGCTATCTACGATGTTTAGTACTACGTTTCCTACGGCTACTTTACATGGGCGTAGAATCGATTGGTCATAATTTTCGTTTTAGATATTTTATTATAATTTTCAGCTCGACTTTCCCGCTGGTGATGTTCAACCGGCACACGATTTATTCTAACCCCTCACACGAATCATCCATCAAGACTATATCATCCGCGAAACGTAGATTAGCCATTTTTCGTTAATTCTTATGCCCGGATTGGTGATATCGATTTTGCGGAAAATCTATTCTTATACGTCATTAAAGATTTTAGGGGATACAGTATCACCATGTCTTATTCCTTTTTCTACTTTGAAGGTGGCCGTGTTCGAAAACTGGTTAATAGACGTGGAATAGAGTAGACGTTTTCAACGATTTTAATGTATCTTTCGTCAATACTCTGGTTACGAAGGGCGTTTATTACCGTTGAAAATACGCCATTTCCGAGTTTAATTATGTGATATGTCGTTTTGAAATATTTTTCATTTGGAATAGCTTAAATTTTGAAATTAATATTTGAGCTCAATCAAAAACATTTACCATTTGATTCGAACAGAACTATAATATGTCTTCCAATTAATGAATAATTTCAGTTTCGAATCTGTATCAGCTGAATAAGTGCGATTTTATATTGCATCTTACTTATTGTTTATTGTTATCATTTTTTTATGTTTTTATTTTATTTTTATAATACATCTATTGAACACTACTATCTGTAACTGATTATGTGCCAATAAACAGACTACGATAAATCTTTAAATCAACATGGGCGCGTACCGCTATCTATCGCATACTTGATAAATGTGTTTCAAAATATTATTTTATTCACAATTTTATTTCAAAAAAGCAATTTTAACAATAATTTCATTGTATTCAAATTTATATAAAACTAGTATGTAGGCCCGATGTTAATAACATCGACTGTGAATTGATAACTATACTATTACGTAATAAAATAAAAATTAAATGTGTCTATGCAAAATTATTTTATGGCCGTGCTGTTGCAAAATGTAATAAAACAAAATGAGTGTCGCCATCACCATCACCATCACCATCACCATCACAATTATCATCATCATCACCATCATCATCATTTAAAAGTCGCGGTTCGGGTCGTTCATTTGAAGAAAAAAAAAAAAAAAAATCGTGAGCGTCATCGTGACAGACAGACAGACAGACAGAAATTCGCTATTATATATAGGGGATATTCACATTCCATCAAAAAAATATCGAATATTTTGAGTATTTTAAATTTTTAAAGAACGCCAATCGCATATTTTATCTAGTTCTAAAACGTATTTAAAAAAAATTTTTTTTTGATAATTATTCATTCAACACATACTACGCACGTCAACTACTTATTTAACGTTTCGTTACTTCGTACATTCGTTACATCTATAACGAGCCCTATATCGTTCAATCAAGTATTTATCGGCAGCGCCAACACTTCTATTGTCCTCAACCTTTGCGTTTGACCCCAGAAACTGTACACCGCCAAAACAAAACCCACATTCTCCATTGTTCGTCAACATCAAAACCACGAATTACCCTCGCGGAACGCATTAGCGCAATAACGTCGACTTCGCGGAAACAAAAGACCAACCGGCGTCTCCCCGCGCGTCGCCCGGCCATTATCGACATTCGATTCCGCGCCGGATTAAAAGCCAAACGAGATGCCGATATCGAGTTTCGTTTCGTCCTTTCCGCCCTCGGAACAGGAGCAACATTATACACGGGGGCTGTCAGAGATTGATCGGGGTAGGGCTCGGTCAGGCCCAGGTGGCGAGAGCGGCCTCGACTTTCTTCTGGGCCTCGGAGAGAGGCCGCTTCCATTACGATGAAGTGAAAAGGAGAAAGTGTACAGGGGACTCGGAGGGAAAAGCTCGGGTTGGTTTTTTTTTTGTGCGATGTGTATTTTTCTCTTTTCGCGGGGAAGGTCTGATGGAATGTGTTTCTGAAATTGTGCGGCGAAACGCTCGACGCGTACAAATTTCGCCGATCTGCGTGAAAAAACGGTGTGCGGATTTAATTTGCGTTTCGGGGAATTTTAACGGGCGAGTCGATGATTGGAAATTGTTTTTTTTTTTTTGGATTTTCGATTGGCGTTACGAGGCCCTTATGCGTGATTTTGTCGAGAACAACAGATGAATTTTTAATCTCGTTAATTTTTTTTTTTAAGCTCGTTTCAATTTCTTAATGACTGAAGATTTTTATTCATTCAATTTTTTTCTTCTTTTTTCAGAAGAGGAGTGGAATCCAGATGGAAAAAACCGAGGTGATGGTGAGTTTTTTTAACCCCCTCCGTTATGCATAGAAACACGGTTATTTCGAAAAACTTTCGCAATATTAATTGCGAAAACTATAATGTTTCTATGCGTCGCGTTTTCAATTAATTACCATTCTGTAACGTCTTGTTTGCCCAATAAAAACCGTTCGCGGTCGTCACTCAAAGGCTTTCAGCGGCCTTCATGGTGCATTTCATTGTTTGCTCTTTTCCGAAATTGATGGTGTTTTTCCCCATCTTTTCTCATTAAAAGCTCGGTTGTTTTCTTTATCGAATCCATTTATTTACTCACTCATAATTAATTCTTAAAAACAAGCAGCAACTCGTGATTGATATCAGAGATTTTTTCTTATGAACCTTTTAATGATCCCTTTTTCTCTAGTTCTTTTATATCATATTGAATTTGCTACAATTATACATTTACGTCGTTTTCTGATGTCTGCGGAGCTCGTGGTTAATGAATTTTCAATAATTTGATGAAATTTATAGGTGATCATACTCCTTAATAATGTTAAATTTATTTTTTATATGTCACCCAAAATTATATTATAATATAAATAACTTGAATAAATAAGAAAATAATTTGATATTAGAGATGATTCCTTAAAGTTTTATTTTAAATAATTCTATGGTTTTAATTTTCTATTAAATAATTAGAATTGCAAAGTCTTTCATATAGTAAATATGGATGTTTTTTATAAAAATTTCAGGTAATTTTTCGAAATGTCAAACTATCAAGTTGTTCAAAATAAAATAAAATAATGGCACATTGTGTCGAGCACGTGTTTGTGACTCGTACAAAACCGCGGTTCGGAATCTCGCGTATAAATATTTAAATTGTTCTCCCTTTCGTGTAACCGTTTTGTAACCCTTTCATTTATTTTGTTTCGAATTTTTTTCCTTCTTCTATTTTCGTCAACGTCTGTACATTTTAAATTTTACATTAGAGCGCGTGCCGAATTCGCAATCTTTTGCATAATTCATTCGACGCGAGTAAAACAATTGCGGATCAAGTTTTTTTTATGCGCGCGTTTTGTATTTCTCGAAATAACTGAATATTTCAAATGAGGATAATTCGAAAATCCAATATTGAAGTTGTCAATTTAGCTCGACCATTTTCCTCGTCGCTACACCTGTGTTTCTTTCGATCGCTAATAATCAAATTAGAACTGTTCGGTTTCAGACTTTCTGATTATTTCCTTATTTTTTTTTTCATCATGAGTTTGTATAATATTATTCAATCAATCAATGGAGAAAATATACTTTTTATATTAAATTCTAGTTAAAATGATAAAATTATGTGCTAAAGATATTTCGCGTGTATCAAAGGAAAACTGCAATCAAATATATTTCAAATAGCTGTAGTGAGTAAATCTAGAAAATTCAAATTACCGATTTAATTAAAACATTTTCTTCGTTTGAATATATTTATTAATACTCTTTCAAATATTTCGTATTTTCACTGACGGCATTGGTTTGATTTTTTTTCGTTGTAAATATTTTCGCGTGTAAAGGCAGAGCTGCGGTTCGTAATTTTTTCCACAAATTAATCTCGCCGTGAACAAATTTACGTGTGTTTTTTTCTTATTATTTAATCTATTTATTTATACATCGTATATTTTCAAACGACAAGAATAATTAATGTACGGAGAGAGCTCATGTATTGCTTCGTTGAAGTCGAGTATTTTTCGTAACGAGAATTTAAGATCGAATCATATACCATACATAGAACAGTGTTGGTTCTTTATACGAAAAATGCGATTGATTGTAGCATTTTTGAATTCGAATTGAGTCAGTACTATTGACATATTTTACATTTGAAAATACCGCACTTTCATAACATTTCGATAAAATTTTTCTGTATTAACTATTTTTTGTTTGTTTCCGTCGAATTAAATTTTCTTCGAGACTTGAAAAATATCACAAACAGGTCGGATGAATGCTCGTTTCCATATTTCGTTTCGCGTTTTCGGATAAAAGAGAAACGACACGTTTTCAAAAGAGTCAAAAGACATTTCGAAACTTCTCTAGAAACGAAAATTCGCTCTTTCTGTACAACCTAATGAAATTTTTCAATTAATAACCCGACTACACAATTCGGAACACACAAATATCGCAGCACGTCCATTTATGAATTATAAACACATTCTTTCCGAGCTCGAAAAAGGCCACACAGCATCAAATATAGATTTGAAATTTCGCTTCTTTTCTATCCCACGCGATATTTTTCCGCTTTTGAATATTTGATTTCGGCCCGACTTCATCAACCCATCCCGCCGCCGAAAAGGTTTTTTGTTTGCCGATAAATCGCGGTCCTTTATCACGTAACTAACGACGCCTCCGCAATGAACGAAATCAGACTCTGACGTTTCTAAAACGTTTCTGAATATTTTGCAGTCCCTCGCAACCATCGGACGTGTTTGTGAAGGAATTTTAATCGAAATATCCAAACTTTCATAGAAATTTACATGATTGTAATGTTTGGATTATTCGGCGAAATGTAATAAAACTTGTTCGTTTGTCGCTAATCCGAATAAGTTGGTTTTTCGAAATTAAAGTTATGGGGGTGTTGGTGTGAATCGGAAATCATATGAATTCGGAAAACTGATGTTAATTATTCTATTTTTTTGTTTTAATTTTGAATCTATTACTAGCTGTAGTTTCCGGCGTTGCTCTGGTTCCCGATTCCCGTTCCCGGATCCCGATTCCCGTTCCTGGTTCCCGATTCCCATTGTGAACACGTGTTCTCCACATACCAGTGTACCGATGTATTAAAATTGTAGCATTGTTGTTAAATTAATCAATTATTTTTTATTTCAAAATCACATTTAAAAAAAAATGCCGCTGATTCTATGCAATCTTCATTTTTCGCCATTTTTCAGGAATTTCCCTATGATTTTTCTTTATAAACCACCCCTTAGTTAAAACGAACAAAAGAAAAAAATAAATACACAAATCGGTCAAGCGGTTTTTGAGATTAGCCCAGACAAAATATCTGCCACGATTAATTTTTATTTATATAGATTATAGATTATTTCGTATGAATTCATTTTCATTAATTAATATAGTTTAAAAAATAACAGAATGTCACAAATATACATTGAAAAACATGGATCTGAAGTGACTGAAATATTTTTTCGTGCTAAAAAAATTCATGTTAAGCATCACAGTATATACGTAAAGTATTTTGTCAGAATCGCGGTATTATTTCTTATTTAACCGAGCTTTCACATTAATCGATTTCTACTGTAATGCTTAATTTCAATATTTTTATCACCAATCAAATATTATCATATGATTTAATACACAGAATATTATGTAATATAAAAACATGGATTTTATAAAAATTACGCAAAAGCTAAATTGATCAATTGGCATCGCAAAAAAGATCATAATATGACCACGGAAATGTTAAAAAAAAAGAACAACACATGTGAATGATAAGCGCGTGAATGAACGAGGATATTGTGGAGCAAACTCTTTTAATTCGAGCCGTCTCGTTGTTGCGCCCGAAAATAAACGTGCATCACCACTCGAAATAATCAGGGCTTGCCAACGTGAGGACCGCAAAACCGAATTCTGAATGCCGGTTCAAAATTCGCGCGGTTGCGAACAATCTATGGATTGTGCGAAAATTTCGCAAACCGGAACCGAACCGTTCTCGTTTGTCGCGGACTTATCGATTTTGATTTAGATTATTCCGATTGTTTCGATTCGAACGTTCATAATATGTACACACATCTCCCGATTTACGCGGTGTATACGTCCCGCGACGAACCGCGTGAACGGAAACCGCGTAAAAAAAATCCATACAAAAACTTGAAATTGGTTCCCAAAGTGATAACTATCGACTTTGAATCTATACTAATTGGGAATGTCGGTTTAGATGAATCCGCGTAACAATAGTTTGAAATATGTTTTTAAAACGAAAAATGTGTTTACATAAAAAACATTTTTTTATAAAAAAAGTTCCGATTGTTTGGTTTTGATACACACATCTCCCGATTTACGCAGTGGATACGTCCCGTGACGAACCGCGTGAACGGAAACCGCGTAAAAAATAATCCATACAAAAACTTGAAATAGGTTCCAAAGTGATAAATATCGGTTTGAATCTATACTAATTGAGGTGGGTTTAGATGGCGTAAAAATAGTTCGAAATATTTTTTTAAAATGAAGAAAGTATTCATATAAAAAATATTTTTTTGTTAAAAAACTTCAAATGTGTCCATTAAAAATTTTTTTTTTTGATCGCGTTAGAGTGAAACTGCGTAAATCGAGGGATGCGTGTATGTGTTGTTTTGATGGTATGTAATTGAGTGTTCCGCGGGTTTTATAATTTAATCGTTTTGCGGAATGCAACATCAATTATTTCGCAAAATTTATCTGCTGTAAATTAATTTTGTTTTATTAACGTGAAAATAATAACGAATGAACATATAAACGAAACATGCTATTTTTCGGATATAAAAAAACATATGTTTGAAATTTATTTCGATTGTATTATTTTACACGTATAATTCACTTTTTGATGAGCCTTCAATACAGTTTTTACACTTCATAAAATATTTCGTTGATTACAATGACAACAGTTTTAATATTTAATTTATAGATAAAAGTTATTGATAAAAAATCTTATCTAATATGGGTTTATACTTTAAAGTATTTCAGATAAAAAAAACATTAGTTTGGTCATTATTACAATTACACATTTTATACTTCGAATTCAACTATAAGAAAGCCGGTCCGTAGTGCAGCGGTATGTTGCGGAGACTATCAATCGTAATGATGATGATTTAAGCAGCGCGTATGGCTAGAGTATGATTCCGTTTTTAACATCTACTCGATCGTTTCAAATTTGATATTTAACCATTCAACCAGAAAATGAGAATTAAAATTTCTCGTTAATGAGACGATTCCAAAAATGGTTACGATCTATCGATCGCCATACAAATTATAATATAATTTACCGGCGTGGCGATTGATTGTGACAATAATTTCAGTAGTTCGGTACACCAATCAGTCCTTCTTCCTATGTACATTCTATCTCATCAGTTATTGTTTCAGTTTAAGTTGTTACTATGAGTAGGTAATTTCCTCAAGGTGCTCTATGGGTGTCGAAAGACATTCAACACAGATACAAATAAAAATTGGACACGAATAAAAAAAAATATAAAATTTATTATTAATATCAATCTAATTTTGATCTGATTCTAAATTCGGAATTAAAAAAATATTTTTTTCGTTACAAAAAAAAAAAATTAACTACATCGACTCCGAGTCCCGTATTCCAGAAAGTTTAACAGTCCAGACCTGGCAACTGATTCCGGGCTTCTGACGCTTGATCTAGTGTCGTCCCGGCTGCGACGACAAACGCACAAATGCCGTATCGCGCTTTTCGTTATCATCATTCAACTGATCATTTATCAGATCGATAGTTATCATCGATCAGCAGTCGGAACGACCTCGGCGTTTTGCAATGGCCGACACTGCGAGGGCTTTCCGGTGCGCGAATTCAACGCGTTTTGCACGTCCGCGCTCCGATCGGATGTCAGTCATGTGAAGTTTGGACAGTGTGTGATCAGACGATTCGTTTCGGTTCTTTTCACGACAAAAGTGACGGTGTTGGAGTCTAATATACGTGTGTGTGTTCGAATAGTCGGTGCGTAGTCTAAAAATTTCCCCGGTGTTATATTTATAAGCGGGACCGATTGACACACTTATTTCGGTGAGTTGTAACCGAGTTTTATTTATTTTTTTTGTGTTCCATACACTCTTTATGACTCTCTATAGTCGTTATAATGTTGAATCAGAATCACTTCTGGTACATTGGCTCGAATTGATCGAACGCGTTTATTTTTTCATCGCATCGAAACGTTCGATCGAGTCGTTTTATTTAATAGTTTTCCGAGCGTTCGCGGTTCAAATTTAACGCTTTCAATTTGACGAAATAAAATTTCATTCGACGGAAACTGCTTTTTATCGTGTGTTTCCTACTAATTGCAAACGTTTTCATTATTCGGAATAATCGGCTGTCGCATTTGACCGCTCGTTCAAATAAACACGTTATAATTTTAACACGAGTTTACTTGAACGCGCACAAAACGCTCGTTCGATTCGAAACGAAAATAAATTGCGAACAATCATAATTTTCTAGAGTTGATTTTTCCTCGTTCGAGTGAAAAATACCATATTTGCTTTTCGCTTATGGCTGTCGTTCGAATTATAAATTTGAGACTATTACGATTCGAATTGCGATTTATTCTGTCTATTCCAGTTCGACACCTCACGTTTGTATATCATTCGTGTTTTTCTTTGATATTTATTTATATAATAAAATACGAACTCGAAACATTATCAGTCTCGATTATAAAATTGATAATTTCTTTATCGTTAGATATATCAATCGAACATTATTTTATCTTTTTAATCTCAAGAAAACCAAATTTCGTGAAGCATCGACCAACCGCCGCATAATCTAACACTTAATTGATGCTCCGATTGTCGTTTTCGATTTACACCTCCGAATCTTCACGGATCGTCACATCGGAAAACAAACACGGAAAAGAAGGAAAATTCTCGATAGTGCGGTTATTTATTGGCGACTCCATCCGTCGACGCTTTATTGATATTGAACGATTTTCTTCGGATCGAGATCACGTCAATATCAATATAGTGTACACGTTCACCTCGGAGAGTTGGTTCTTTTTTTGGTAGCGAATCTTGGAAAAGCGACGCAGATGTGTAATATAGATGTGTCGGAAATGGTAGCCTTTTACAAGATCTCTTCGTTTTTTTATACGAAATAATATTGGTGGATGGAGATTTTTTTAACCTGTTGGGCTATTCGGTTTGTGTTAATTTGATGTGATGCGCATTTAGCGACTTGTCAGCTGAAAGTACAAACCAATTTCCCATTCATAGTCAATATTGAAAATTTAAATGGGCATATACATCGTTGAACAATGAACCTCATCCTGCTTCGTGTTTACTATTAGGAATCAGTAAGAATTTTTTTACAAATTAGAATCATTTTGAACTCAGATATTACCAATTTCTAATTTAATCAATTAATATGAAAATCGTTGAAAATTTCAATGAAAATACTAATGTGTGCATTTCCATAATACATTATTCTTCTCTTACGTGTTAATTAATGTAGATTTTACAACATTACAAAACCTATCATATTATATCAACTTCCCTTCCTATCTATCTATCCTACCTATTATTTCGTTGAGTACTTTAATTTTGTACTACATTCGAGCTTTATTTAAGATTGACTTTCAATACAAAAATAAACTCGATTCAACGTGCACATACCAATTGAGATAACGTAGTTCACCAGTATTATAGAAACTTTTTATTCCTAATAGCGTTTCGGCAAGTGCTTTATTCCCTTAGCCCGTTTCAAAAAACCGGAACGAGTTAACTCGATTATATAAACCTGAGAACTCTTTTGAAAAGCGTTTCCGGAAATTTATTCTGCGATGTATGAAAAGCGTTGAAGTTTCTTCCACAACACGGACGCGAAACTATTCGATTGTAATTATAACTTAGTGAATGAGGTCTCTTTGAGTCTGCTTGATGGATAATGTTGGTGGTTTGTTTATGACGTTCTTTCTGCTTTGACAAATTGTAAAACATTGTTGTTACGCCCACGGGATATTTCATTCTTAATATAATTCGAATTGTTTCGCCGGCCATATTTTGAATAAGTCGGTGTACCAAATTGCAATTTCGCATTTTTATCGTATATTTCTGCATGGAAACGCATTTTTTTGCGGAAATGTATTGAATTTATTTCAGACAGGTTTTTTTTATCGAAACAACTGTAGTTGTAGGAAATATCTTTATTTTCAAAATAAGCTTTATTTCTTTTATATTAAAATTTCAAATGTGGCTGTCAGTTTTGTTTGTCTGAATGGTATTTCCACAACAGCAGATTTAACAGTTCTCAGAAATTTGATGTGTACGGTTCACTTGATCGTATTTTTGTTTCAATTTTATACGAATTTCGAAATACGCTTTGTGAGCTTAAAGCGCACATATCACATTTTATCCGAACATGACCAGAATGAAATAAAAAATTGAATTTTTCACTTTTGTTCGAAAATTTTAATACGTACTTTGACGGTGTGCCAAAATTGAATAAACCGTTCTACTTATCGAAGCGCCGTCACACAATCGCGAAACTTATTAATTCGAAGAATCGAAATTCACCAAAGAGAGAAATATAACGATTCTATAAATAAACACAAAATCAAATTTTCGCAGGCATCCCGAACTAGGCCCGAAATTTCATCCACCGCTTCCAATAACATTCCTCCGCTGTCTTATCGGGCCGATTTTCCCCATTCAAAATCCGGAAATATTATTTTTATTAAACTTGCGTGTTTTATTCGAATATTTTCAGGTGGAGGAAGTGAAGGGGGACGATCTAGGGTGGCTCGTCGAGACGATCCCCGGAGACACACCCTGGGCGGAGACCTCCTCAGAACGGCTCCGAGTCACATGGACCAAGAGGTACGTCAGTTTTTATATTCCCCATGCAATGTGGGTGATGTGTGTATGTGCTCTGGGTGTAATATAATATCGGATAATTGAACAAGGGACCGTTCGATGCAGTCGAAGTCCGTCGGATGCGACGCCTTTTGTCGACTGTTCGACGATGGCCGGTTCGGTGTTGGCGATATTAATTTCATGTCAGTTTCGATGGTGTCCGTTGTGATATTGGACCTAATTTTTAGTATCATGTCGGACGTGCAGTCGAAACAATTTTGAATTTAATTATAGTTTGTGATAATTTCGTTTTGTTTATGCCTGTCTCTGAATCACAATTCGAATTGGGTGTACCGTCGGTTCTGTGAGTTAGAAATTCTGTTTCCAGTTTTAGCTTGTTAGCGAACGTTTCTATTATTGAATACCTGGATGATGAGAATTATTGGAATCGATATGTTTTCATCGATGCATTTGATCCAGCGATGCGAAAATTTAAGATATAATTCGAAATATCGAGTGTCATATAATTTTATTTTTACGAACGATTGTTTCGATCTGCGGCTTTCGTCGCTTTTTTAAAACGTATATATTTCGAAAAACTATACTCGTCGATTCGAAGCTTCAGATTTTATTGCGTTCCACACCGTGGCAATTCCCGAAGTAATTCAACATTTGCATATAAATAATGCACGTAACCCCCATCACCCGGGATTCATTACGCCAATACGTGTAACATACTTATTGCGTGTATGTACAGTAATGTTATTACGACTTCCGCCTATCTAATTGTCGACAATTGCTGTCTGGTTAAGTCTTGGGGATTTGTTGATTGGTTCTACTGTTGAGAAATGCCTTTTGTGATATTTTTCTTCTCGGAAAAAATGTATTTGTTTTCAAAAATAATCTATATGTTATAGATATATTTTGTCTGACGTTTTAGATAAAGTGTATTTGAATACAAATTGTCCAGTTATGGTATATTTCAACAGACGAAAATACAGTTTAACTGGTGCTCACTAGTTAAAGTGTATTTTCAACTTGACAG
>JAOXNN020000031.1:861833-875403 GCA_028571205.2 Hydropsyche betteni | reverse complement strand
CATTTACATATTTATTGAAAAAAACTTTAATAATATAATATAGTATTCATTCATCATCGCTATCACTTAGAATTCTACATCTTTTACTCTTTTTCGAGATCGGTTGTAAGTTTTCATCATCGGAGGACTTTGAATTTCTTGTAGTTTTAGTCTTCAAAAATTCGGTAATAAGCGATTGTCTTCTTTTAACGTATAAATCTTTACGTATTTTCTTATAAGGTTCCAAAATCTGTTGTAATTCCATCTTGAATTTCGAACTTCTTTTTTTTATAGGATCCTTTTCAATAAAAAAATTCTAATTTAATCTCATGGCACATTTCATAGATTAATTAATGAATTAAACATTATTTTTTTCTTGAAATCGTCTTATATAAAGCGCGTTATATAAAAAAATATACCACAATTTATACATCCATATTATACGACGCCCGGGTGTATACGCGTAAAGAAACCTCAACGTATAGATTACATAAAGAAACGGCACAGAAAATCCACGCACAAACTCATCGAACACAGATGTCGCTAACGAACGCACACACGCGACCGCTCTTTCCCCACGCCAAGAAACGGACACCTCGTTCAACAGGTAGCAAAAAAACAAAAAAACACATTCGCACAACAGACATTCGAAACTTCGACGGAAAAATCACCCACCCCTCCGCCCCCCCCGGGAAATTGCACTGGGGCGCGGGGCGCGGCGGTGCAGCCTGCACAGTTGCACTCCGTTTGCAGCGCTGTCGGGACGTGCCACCGGGGGGCTGACGCTCATGACGTGGCTCTGCTCCCCCCAGTGTTGGGGGCCCCGCTCTGGGCGGGGCTGCCACAACTGCGAGCCTTTCGGGCGACCTGTTGAGGTATTTTTTTTTTTTTTTTTGGTGGGTTTTCTGCGGTTTTGCGTGGATTTTTTTGGGGCGTGAACGCACTTGCGATTTTTTAGTCGCGCGATTGTTCGGTGAGAATGGCGGGACGATGGATTCTCAGAAAAGTCTGAGTATGAAATCGCGTGTGCGTGCGGGGCCTTAGTGCCGAAGTCGGTCAGAGATGTGTTATGCGAAATGTATGATGTTTTGACTTTTTTAATATATGTATGAATATCGTTAGATTTAGGATTTGTGTTTGCGTTTTGTATCGATCGATCGATGTATGTTATGATTTTTTTTAATTGAATTGATTTTGCGTTAATAATTTATTGTATTGTTTCCTATTATATTCGGATGTAAATATGCTGTTTCTTTGTTGATTACTTTCATTGTTTTTTTTTTTTTTTGATTCGTGCGATTTAACAACTTGTTGCCTGGATGTTTTGTTTTGTTTCGTTTTCGGGGAAAATAATGGGGTGGTTTTTATTCTTTTTGTAAATATCTAGACGGTATTATAATAATATTTTTTTTTTTTATATATAAAATTATTTTTTAATTTGTGAACTGCGAAATTTTCCATAGCCAATTGATATACGTATGTCGTATGTATATGTATGTCGAAAAATATACCGTTTGATGAAAATTTATTACTAGGCAGGTTCCATTTTGAATTTCACCTTTTAAATTGCGACAGTTGGTCCTTTTTATTTGTCGTCATCATATTGGGAAAATTTTGCTTTCGGTTATTCAATTTTCCGATAAAGTTGTAATAAAAAACTGCCAGTCAATAAAAGCACTGGATATGCGAAATTTTCATCATTCGTTCGTTGAATTTTATTGCAAATATTATATTAATACACAAAAGAGTTTGTCAGTGTAAATGGTAAAAAAAAAATTTCGATTTTCGTTACTCTTTTATACATACAAATTTACATTTTTCACACACAAATTTCAGCTCGAAAGGTATTAAGTTTATGTTGAATATTTTTCGTTTGTTAAATATGTATTCACTTGAATTTCTAGCATCAAAAAGTAAAGTCAATAAAAAATATTTTCAGTATAGGATTTGTTTAAAGCATTATCGGTAAATTGACTTGTAAAAACGAATCGTGTTCATGTATATATTTTTTAAAGGATTAAATTGATGTTTCTATAAATAACGCATATTTTTTATGAATATAAATTCATTTTTATAAATATAGATCATATAATTATATTTGTTTACTGAGTCTTTTATATATTTTCGTTGATTTCACAGTAAATGAAAACGTTCGTTTTTCGAACAATTTTGCATATTGGGATCGATTTGTCACTTTTTCAATTCATCTCTTTGACTTTTCGACTGTGAAAAAAAGCGAAGCGGATATTTTTCAAATTTATATATTTTTTTGTACGAAAACTAAAAAATGCAATTTTCTCTTAAGATATTAAAATTTCCACAGCAATGAGTGCGTTTTGTTGTCTTAAAGATACGATCGTTTTATAAGTTTTTTGTACCTTTATTTAGTTTAGAAAATACTATTTTGCTCTCCATGGATTTCGTGAATGAAATTTTTATTCAAATAGAAATATATCGAGAGAGAAATTTTATTAACACATATTTTGTTGTATCAAATTTTTCTAATACAAATTTCGTATTCCTTTCGTAAAATTATGTACATGAATATCGATCCGTTTTCATCTTTAATGTACCTTCATTAGTTCATACGAATGTATGTAACATGTATCTATCAAAACAATCAATAACAATCAGCAATAATTTAAATACTTTAGACCTTATATGAAATGATTTATTCGAGGGAAAAAATTCGTATGAGCCAGCAATATATAATATTATTTCATCTTTTTTCAACAATATATATTTTGATAATCTATTCGTAGATACTCCACTGATTTTCATTACATTTTTAAATAGTAATGGCTAGTTTTATTTTATTCCATACCATTGAGGTAGAAATTTCACAAAGACTCAAAAGTCCAAAGTACAGAAAACAAGGAAACCATAATAAGAAATTGTTCATTACAAAAGCGGTTTTCTTAGAATCCGTTCCCGTTTTCCATTTCTCATCATACACGGATGTACTTATTCTGTTTGATAGTCGAATTATTGAAATTCAAAACACACACACACACACACACACACACACACACACACATATATATATTTTGTAATAATAACGGAAGCGAGTTACAGTTTATATCGACATCAAATTTTACCACAATATCGTAGATATCTATGTCAAAGTGTGTTCACATATCTGTAGATAGAATGCTTCTGTTGTACTATTATAATTTGTGTTGAGAACTTTAGATTACTCAAATAACTCGAGGAGATATTCGAAATTTTCGGAAATTATTCCATTATTTATTCGAGATTTTCACACATTACGATTGAATATCTGTAATATACATGGGTTCTTTGAATATTTTGATGGAATAAATTGAAATACAATTTCCTTGCAGAGTTTTTTTATTTATTTGTTATCTATATATTAAATTTCTGTTCAAATGAATGTATAAATTCGTTTTCATTATCAAAATACGAATATCACGAAAATATTCTATTATATGAAGCTATCTGAAAAACAAAATTGATCGAATTCATGTTTATAATATAACGTTCAAACGATACAAACCAATATTGCGAAATCCATTTATTATTTTGCATACCTGAAAGTTAGTTAATCATTCATTTCATTTTCAGTGAATAAAGTTATTTTTAATTATTGCTATCTGCTTTTTGAAATAATTTCAATCATTTAATCAATGTTATTGGGTCCAATTAATTAACTCAGTTACAAAAACATATTTATAAAACGGTCAAATTCCACAAAAATAATTTACATTAATTTTCATAAATGACACACACGTTTATCGTTAATGCATTAGTTCTGACGCACAAATAGCACACTGGGCTATGATGTATTTCGATTTTGTATTAAAGATTTTGAGAGCTCGTGTCTATTTATATGATAATTTATTAATCCATTTGCCCGATGTTGCGACGTGAATTCGCTGTTTAATAATTCGAATCGATACGTTATGAACAGATTTTCTTCAAATCTTACTACCGGACTATTTTCGCGATTTTTACTTTTCTAAGCCCAACGTATTTTAATACAAAGTATTATATAATCTGGTTCTATCTATGTATATATGTATATAAAAATGGATGTTTATATGTTTGTTGCCATTTCACTTCAACACCGTCCGACCGATCGCCATAAAAATTTGCAAGTATATGTATTTTTTTGTGGAGAAGGTTTTTACTATCATTAAAATAGCGTGACCATATTTCCCGGAACCCAAAACGGGACTGTCCGCAAAAATTAAATTAAAAAATCTACTATCTATCGCTAGTTTTATATAAATTTTATTCTATATTCACTTATTACGTTAAATCGCTAAACGAAAAATTTTTCAAACGAGTAGTCGCGTCTCTGAAACTTTATGAAAATTTCATATCGACCTGCCTGTTCGGAAAATTGAATAAGTTTCTGCGTGGATATTCTGGGGTCAAATATAAGTTAGTTAATTACTATGAAACGATCAAATGAAAATAGATTTAATATTGGTTTGAAGCCGATTTGAATATTACTCTACGAATATGAAATTCAGACTATTCAAGGAATGCAGTTTATAATTTTAAATATCAAACATAATAAAATACATATTAAACTGTTCAAATCTATGAATATTTTAATATGTAATATGCGATATTACATTTAATATGGTCTTTGTAAAGTTCTTCTTTGCATCGCTTTTAGTGCGATGCGTGACCCCTCGTAAGATGAATGTATTTAACGTTATTGACATTAAGCAGTTGACTATTTCAGTCAAAGGGCTTTTTGTTCCATTTTCGACATGCTGGGATTCGTCTGCATCCAATTGTATAAGTTCGTTTCGTATTTGATCAATATAAAGTTTCGGGAACACTGCCGAGACACAAAAGAGATAATCCGGCCGATTATTCGACTTTCGAAAATCGGGCCATTCGTAATCGAAATCGTTGCGAAAAATTACGCACTCGTTAATTTTAGTCTGGCGTCGCGAAGTGTGCAAATATAAACGCGCTTAATATATTTCAACTGTTGTAAGAAAAGTCCGCAACTTGCGCAATATATCAAAGCATATTTACTCGCAACGGGACCGGTATGACTTTCCAGCAGTGCTGTATTAACGTTAATTAGTTTACGAAAGTTCAATATTAAGGAGTTTTATCCCCGGGGACTATTCACCCTTGCGACCTGATTAACTGGAGGTTCTATATTGTGACAGCGGATTCGGAAAAAATAACTGTTTTCTGTAGTGTACGAGTGTTGTTGATAAATGCTGTAATTGCGTCTGTCTTAGGAAGTCTTGTTGAACTTTAATATTTCACTTTGCTATCTTCTTTACGCGATTCGTTTTTAATGTATGAGAAGCTCTTATTTTTTTTAAATATTCACTCGTATACTCGTAAATTAAATTAGAATATAATTTTTATATACAGATTCATGCAAAATCAAATAATTTCGATGTTTTTCACAAAATCTTATTAAATGTTAATGAAAATGATTATCACGACAAAAAAAATCTAATTTCCGTTTCGTACCAACAATACCATCCGGTTTTTACACTCCAAATTTGATCTTCTTAACTTCAAATTTAACCTTTTGCAAATCAAATTCAAACATCGCAAATTTTTTTTTTAAATTTTTTTGTGGTTTCATGAAAAATATAAAATAAACGTTACATACCTATTTTCAGGTCGATCTATTTTGAAAAATTACCAATTACCAATTGAGATTATCAAAGCCAAATAGAAAAATAGACGGTACATCTTAGTCCTATTTACACGGACGATACATAAAAACGCATGGTATATATTCATATATTCCATACGTGTATTTGGATGAAACTCTTATCCAAACATAATATATACTTTGAAAAATGCAATATGTCGATATTTTGCAAAATAGTTTCAAATATATTTTGACAAAAGGGCCTTATTAACTCCCGATGGTCGAATTCGATCCGTACAATATAAAAACTTCACCGAATTCACACAAAAAATCACGATTACATTTCAAAATTGAAAAAAAAAAAAAACCAACCAAACACACCGACACACCGAATATTCCCATCGCGCCCAATTAAGCCATAATAATTGACGCCCTCAATTAAAAGTTAAGCGACATCCTGTGTTCGCCGGCCCTTTATTGCCACCATTCAACATCAACAAACACCATAAACGACGACAACGGAGCTTCGACGAAACGCCGACAGGTGCCTCGAAGACAATCCACACCCCGAACTCGATTAATTCCGCCATTAATATTGACAGGCCACTATCTATTGCCGCCTCCCGCGCCGGTTAAATATTTCACGAAAGCTCGCCGACTGACGCCGTTCCGGTTCGACTAATCGCGTATGAATGGACCGATCGAAATATCGCCGGTTTATCGCGCTGGAATATTTATCCATGCGAGATCCGGCGTGATTAGGGCGTCTCGGATTAATTATTGAATTATCCGGCGGGATTGCGGGACGATTGGGAGGTTTCGCTTTTGTGACCGGCTCTCGGAGCTTTCGAGACCGATCGGTGTATGTTTGTTTGTCGGAAGCGGGCAGATAAGGGGTTTTTCTTTTTTGTAGAGTGTCTCGCGTAATCGAGCTTTTGACTCGGGGTTTTTTTTCCGTGTTGTTATTGACTGTTGAATTAAATTACTATCTTAATGAAAGGTACGGAGTCTTCGTTTGTATCCGATTCTAACAATCCACTTTGAATCGATGGAAATATCCGTTTCAATTAGTGAACGTTTCTTTGAATTCTGAATTTTATTCGCTTTAAATTATCATTGGTTATTCTTTAAAGTTTTATGTATGTATGGAAAATATATGAATTTCAAAAAAAACTAGAGAGATACTGCCAACTGAACAATTTTGTTAAGTCCCTTCGGTTAACGAGCGCTTACACCACTTTGGGCACCTGCGCTGTTACTTAACTTTTAAAATTTCGGCTACAACTTTGCACTGTGTGTGTGTATTTATTTTGGGAATTTATAAAGCATGTAAAACCTAATTCCATATTACATAATGCAAAAACCGTTGAACATAAAATGTGTTGCTTTGTGAAGTCCCCGCATTTCCATTAGCGGACACGCTCTGTTTATAAATCCATGAGGTTTAATTTTTGAAATTGCAAGTCTTTGCGGTTTTCAAAATGATTTTTTATCCGTCCGATGCATAATGGAATATAACGTTATCGAGGGATCCGTGCTGTGAAAGTAATTATGCAAAAACGTGTATTGATTTTGTGAAACGTTTAATTTCCTCGTCAAATCATCCCGTGATCTCGATCTAAATTAATTACTCGAAAGTGAATTCTTATCGATAATTTTATAAAAGAACACCCATCATTAAACACACGAAATTAAGTTGTTTTTTCCAAAAATTTCAATAACGATCGAATTCATTCAAACGACTAAACAAGCGGGTCGACTTCACCCGACTTCGCTTTCGTCGATTCCGAAATTGATTAATAAATTCTTGCAGCCGCCTCTTCCCCGAGGGTATCCGCCACCATCGTCAACAATGTTGTTCGATGACGATCCAGGGATCATGTCGGAAGTGGAAACCTCATCCACCGGCTTCCGCAGAGGCGGGAAGCAGAGGTCTTCTTTGCCCGTGGTCCGCACTCCAAGCAAGACCCTCGAAAGACCATTGGGTAAATTATCTTACGAATCAATCGACTTTTACAAATTGCCACCGTTTAAAACCCTCGATAAATTTGCAGGTTTGGTATTTTTGCAATATCGCAGCGAAACAAAAAGGGCTCTGCTACCTAACGAGATAACTTCCATCGACACGGTGAAAGCTCTCTTCGTCAGGAGCTTTCCCAAACAGCTGACCATGGAGTATTTGGACAGTCCACTCGTCAAAATCTACATTCACGACTCGTCCAAGGATATGTTCTACGAGCTCGAAGATCTGAGGTGGGTTGGAATTTGCCGATCGGAATTTTGTGATGTATGAACTGTATTATATGTGGAATCGTATTGTTTTAGATCTCATTTGAGAGACATTCGCGATCGTTCGGTGCTTCGTCTGTTTGAGTCTGCCGATGTTAGCGGTGGTGCTTTTCCTGGATCTCTCGGAGGAGCTGTGGGTATGGCGGTTTCTGGACCTCCTGGTTCTGGACCACCGAGCTGGGATCAGGTATTATATATCGTACATATTTACTTTTCGTTTCATTAGTGATTCCGGAATTCAAATATTGAATAATGATCGATTACGGACTCGTCTAAATATTTTTAGTTTTTAACATTGTTTATTTTTCTTTGATAGGATCAAAGCTACTTCAGCGAGCCAGAATTCGATTCTGAATATCATCATCAACATATACACAAGAGCAAGGTGAGTCATTAATTTTTTTATTTGATTTTGAACTGTTTATAATGTTTTCTCGGTTAGAAAATTATAAAGAAAAACATTGTATGTTTTACATTTTTATTTTATTATTCAGTAATAATAACAATCGTTTAATAATTAATCGTGAGTAACAATAAATATTTATACTTATTCTTATACATACATCGATGATCGTAAAATTTTATTTTTCGAAAACTGACGAACCACATAATACTTAATAATCTGGAAAAATGGTTTATACAAAATATGTTAACGAGAAGATCCATTATTTGTCACTTCATGAATATTCTTCCCTATAATTTCGCTGTGTTGTTCGGATCAAAATTTCTCCCATTTTACATTACGTCAAACAATATTACGCTTAATAATGTACTCATTACTTTATGCAGTCTAGTCAAACGAGCTTTTTTTAATTTACGTAACTAGAAACGAAAGCCCCATCAGAAGGCTTTGCAGGCGGGCACTGCTGCCGTGTAATAAGCGCCACTGAACAGTTTCTTCGGTGTATTTTTCCAGCTGATAACTAAAGCCTTTTGGAAAGGTTCTTCTGCACAGCCGCTACATAATTCCATAACTGCTCTTACCTCCGCTTCAGCTGGTTCCCTTTCATCCACCTGAAAATTGAAGAACTCGTCAACAACACTATAAATTCTATTCAATTTCTATATATAAAATACGCGACTTGTAATATTGAAAATATATCATTTTGTGACTTTTCACCTTTTCTTTTTGGATATTTTGCACTGGTATGTTTTCTCCGAGACCTGCCAATCCGTTAAGCAAGGATTGTTCGAAAGACTCTCCATCGAGTATTGAATCGTCTATTATGGAGCCGTCGGATAATGCCACTAATCCCCTCTTGGATTGTTTCTTATTCTTAAGATCGCTTTCAGCTGAAAATATACACAAACACATAAAAATGTTTGGAACTTCACTTAATTACTTCGTAACTTTCTTAATACAAAAAAAAAAAAAACAACGTTACATTCAAAAGACGTGATCGGATCCGTCTCGGGGTTGCCCCTTTTGCTTCTCTTATTATCGTTATTGTTCCTCTTGAATAGATTGTGACTGGTGTATGGTCCTTCGAAGAACTGCACATTGGCAGGATTCACCAACTGGCCAGTTAGTAATACTCTGTTACCACCGGGTCCTCCGAAAGGCGATGACGGATATTGAACGGTAGCAGGGATTGGAGCTTGCGCGGACGAAATTTGTTGGGTATTGTACAATTGCTCAGAAATGGTCCTTCCAGGCGAAAATTGTCCATTCACATACTGTTGATTTATCTGCAATCCGTTAGGCAATTGGGCGGCCACCACCTGAGGTCTGTTGCCCAAATTGAGCTCCAACATAGGCGTGATTTGTCCGCCCACCAATAAAGAATTGGCTGGAGGTGGAGGAGTCGAAGGTGGTGGTGGAGGCGTTGTCAACGACAGCGGAGACCCGTCATGGGCAAAGTGGTGTACATGATGGTGCTTGTGGTCCTTGTGAGCCTTTCCAGCAGTCAATGCCACGTGGTATAGCTGGAGCATTGTGAATTCACCCAACATTCCACCGGAGCCTGTTGAGAAAACAATCGGACGTTCGATGAGCAATTTTATATGTGCATGCATGGTTTGTTATGTGGAAACGCATAATTACACTCGATGGAACGAATTCGCCGCGCAATGCAAATTGATCAAAATCGTCAAGGACGTATTCGTTTTTTTTTTTCGTTTTCAAATTGCCGATTCGATGTTGATCAATAAGGTTATCAAAAGGCGGAAAATTCTCTAGACGGAGTTTCTTTGATCGCATTTTATAGATGTAATTTATAAAATTGCATTTCATAGAAAACTCCACTTGAAATTATGGTAATTTAGTCAAAATGTAATCGCTGGGAATTGCATTTCTGTTATATAACTGTGATGAAATCAATATTTTTTCCAAGAGCTTGTCTCAACACCGAAATACTTAAAAATTTGTGTATGTAATCAAAACATTTTTTTTAATGATCTGATAATTTCCATTCATTTGCCCTTAAGCGTGAAATAAAATTTTCATTACATAATATTAATCATCTCTGTTTAAATATTCTCGTTTTCGATGCGAAAGCAATTTTCTGTTCAAAACTTTTGCATATCTCAACTTTTTTCACGTTCTCGACACCCAAGAATTGTATAAAAAAATTTATATAACATAATTCAAGACTTCAAAAATGAAGTAGGTCGTGGATTTGAGTGCAACTGTTCGCGACATAAATCAATTAAACTTTTTTCTTTCAGATTTTTTCTCCTTTAGGAAAGATCTTTGTTTTATTAACCTATTTTTATCCGGCTTCAGGTCGTGGATGTGTTTAATAATTCTAATAAATTTTTATGAGTATTGTTTGTTGCGAAATTCTATATCGAATTAAGAGTCTCGGTGAAATCCATTAAAAAACGATCAAAAAAGAAAAATCGTCTGTCGTAACTATCATTTTAATTTCATTACAGTATTTGTTATATAAAAAAAATTTGAATATCTTCCGATCCAGAAAATGTTTATCTTTTCCATATATACTATTTCGGGTTCAATATATTGAAAAAGAATTTAATAGTTTATTTTATGAGAGCGAGATTCTCCGCATACATGTGTCCCCCTACATAAATTGTTCCTACGTTTCTACAACTATATATTTGCATGATAGAATACTAATCAATAAATTTTTATCAATTGTCTATGCCTAGATTCGCATTTGTCAAGGTTATGAAAAAATATTTCTTCATTTATGAAAATTATTAATCTATTGAAAAAACATTCGATGTCCATTTCAATATATAATCGAAATTAAATAGAGAAAAAACCACATGACTTTTCCGATCGATGATTGGAATGCGTAATAGTTTTCGTTTGAGGTATAAATTTGATGGTCAAAAAGATGGGGTTCTCTGCTTAGAAAATATATGGAGTGGAAAGTGTAAACAGAAGACAAATGTAGATACGCAACATACGAGGATAAGATGAGTTGATGATCTGTTTAACCTGGCCCAGGATAGGGTGACCTAACATAACACGCAAAGAAAATAAAGGAATATCGCTTTTGAGCTAAATCGTGAAAATATATTGTACAATTTTTTCTTTATTTTTTACCTTTTCACGTCTCACGGAGAAGATGTTAATCGTTGCGTAATTCGTAAGCTGATACGCAAAACGGAAATTCATGTATTAAAAAAATACTAATCTCAATAATAGTTAATTCATATCGAAATTTATTGAATGAACTTGACTTCGAAGTGTTAAAATACTTTGAAACAAAAATCGACCAGATGATCCAAAAACTTTCAAACTACCGCTCAACTCAAATATTCTATTAAAAACGAAAAACATACAAAATAACATGGAGTTTCACTACACGCATAATATATTAAACTTGGAACGACGAACTACCAAGGTTCCCAAAACTATGAGAATTACGCTTTACGAACCCATCGAAGACTATGTTTGTACTTAACACAAATAAACACGTTAGAGACTAAGTTCTCCAACTGAAATTCTATATAATAAAATAATACTATTGATCGACATCATAAATTTTAAATATCACCGTTTGAATACCTAAGAAAAGACGATATATTTGCATTTTAATGTAAAGAAATTTGAAAAGAACCAATTTTTTTCACGTATTTCAGAGTTTCGTTTCATTTCGAAAGCAAATTTATCAATCGAACGAAAAACTGAAAATTATCGTGGGACCATCCGAAACTGTGAAGCAACGAGATACTTTTTAGTCATTCAAAGAAGATAAAAGCCGCATTTATTATCGAAAAATGTACGAGATAGTACCATATTTAGAAATGAAAACCGACCTATTGATCCTAAAGCTTTGAGAACCGCCGCAACGTAAAAGCTCTGTCCGATGCCGCTAAGAACGTCGAGGAAGTAGGGTGTTAATATCTTCCATGTATGACACTCAAAGAAAATAAAAATTGTATTTGCCAAAGCAAATTGGAATTTTTCTATATTTTCATCGATTCAAAAGCTTCGAAGGAATTTCCATTGAATATATCCAGCAGTAATATTACGAAATGCTTTTGCGTCTTTCATATTTGCAATATATGCAATTTTTACGTTTCCGCCGCAAAACATAATTTTTCCCAATGCTATCGAATGTAATATATTCTTTTTATTCCTCATCAAATATGTCCACAAGAATAACTCTGATTAAACTACACAAAAATCTTTTGAAAAATAACTTCACGTCAACAGCATGGTATTCCCTTAATATGATTTTGATTTAATATTGTTTTTGTCGTGCCGAAAAAAAATTCCCTAACCGAGCTATGTATAGTGATGCGAACTTCCGATAATTACGTTTTCAATGCATATTTGCCCTTCCTGTCTATTAAAAAAGGCACCTGATCAAAAGCAAAATATATTTTGTAAACATTTAGTTTTTTAAAAAAATTTCCGCAAATTATTAGTTTTCAACTAATTATCAGTTCCAAACGACACCAAAAGTGTTAAAAAAATAACAATTTTCACAAAAACTAATAAACACATTAACATTTCTAAAATAACCTATCCCCCCCACTCTTTCAACCCGATTTCGTTTTACACGGCGATCCATCGGAACCCACCCACCGCATCAAACTAAAGATACTCCCAACAAAAACGATCCGAAAACTTTGAGAACCACCGCCCAAAACCAAAAACCCCCCACAACGAATCGAAAAACCTCCGCGAACCCGCAAAAGACCATACGACCCGACAGCGGCACCCGTCAAACACTCACCGACGCGTCCCCCGAAACCGCGACACTCTCCGACCCGGAGGACCATCGATCCGAAAACTTTGAGAACCACCGTCCCGAG
This sequence comes from Hydropsyche betteni, assembly GCA_028571205.2. Classification (NCBI taxonomy): domain Eukaryota; kingdom Metazoa; phylum Arthropoda; class Insecta; order Trichoptera; family Hydropsychidae; genus Hydropsyche; species Hydropsyche betteni. The sequence continues at coordinate 862,295 of JAOXNN020000031.1, read as the reverse complement.
GCTCCAGAGGCGTGCGGGGCGGTGAGGAAGCGGGGCGTGTTTGCGTCTTCCGTACGTGGGCCACGCCTGCTTCCGTCCGCGCGCGCACTCCCGGAAGATCGATATGGGCCGACGCCCCCTGGACCGGCGCCCCCGGGCCTCCGCCCCCTTGGCCCCCCCCGCGCGGTCCTCGAGTCCGCGGCCCTCGAAGGACCGCACTGTTCGCGGGCTCGGTGTTGGCGAAATTGAAGTTTTCGCTTTTGAAAAATTGGCGGTTTTTTTTTGCGACGTCGGGTTTTCGCTTTGCGGTTTTTAGGGAAAGGATTCGGTTGTTGATTAGTCAATTTGAAATTGTATGTTACTAATTGATTAATCCATTACTTTCCACTGTACTCACATGAGTGCGCGACAAAAAAAAAACAAACTGACAATAATGACAGTTGTCATTTCATTCCCGCCATATTGACTGTTTCCATAGATTAC
>JAOXNN020000031.1:831591-848942 GCA_028571205.2 Hydropsyche betteni | reverse complement strand
GTTCCAAAATCTGTTGTGATTCCCTCTTGAATTTTGAACTTCTTTCTATTATAGGATCCTTTTCAATAAAAAAAATTTCTAATCTAATGTCATGGCACATTTCATAGTCGTAAAAATCAAACATATTAATTTTTTTTCCTGAAATTGTGTTATATAAAAAATATGCCACAATTTATACATCCGTGTTATATAAAACCGTGTTATACGAGGCCCGGGTGTATAGTAAATTATCAATAGTGATTACTGAATTCGTTTGATACACTTCAAATTGGACACTTAACAAATCAAATTATATTTTATCAAAAAAGGTAAGAATAAAAAAAAATACATTCATATTGTACCGTCAGTGTGAATATCTTCAAGAAGTGTGTGAGCTTATTGAATAGACAGATCACACACTAACTTTTTTATCACCAATTCGCCATTGATGAATTCTATCGAATACATAATGTGTTTATTGCAACCGTCACTTTTACAAATTGCTATAAATATTTTATGAATATGTATATGAAATTACTACTTAAAGAATATTTATAAATTAAATTTACATTTATGTATCTTTTTTTCTAGTTATACAAAGTCTTTTTTATCAATAATTCTTAATTACTATGTATACGTACGTACATGTATATATTGTATACAGACATAAATAAATACCTAATGAGTAAATTATCCAATTGTTTCGTTTGATTAGTAAAATGTCCAACTTGAAGTGTAAAACCTGTATGAGCTTAGATTATAAAATTTCCTCGCAAACAAACTTTCATATATTTTAGAAATAATTACAATTTGTAAATATATTTTAGATGCGATTAGCACGTGATGAAGAAATATATAAACAGGAAATGCTTAAATTAGAAGTTGATTTGAGTGATTTAGAATCAACTGTTGAACAATTACGAGGAAACGTCATAAACAGGTTTTTTATAATTTATGTTGATTTACTATTTTTTTCTTATAGTCCATTATTTTAATATCACGTTTTTTTTTTTTTTTAGAAAAACTAGAGTCAACATGCTAGACGTAGAAAAGATGGCACTTGTTTTGTCAAAAAGCAGCAAAACTGTGGCCGATCTGAAAGTTCGTTTTCCATCTTTGCATGAAGGAATTAAGAATATGTTAAGTAATGAAATGGAAAAGGTAAGTCATTATATCTATATTATTCTAAATAAATTCAAATTTCTAACTTTACTAGTCAAAATTTTCAAAATAAAATCATCACTATACTGTAACCATAAGACTTAACAAACAAAACGAAAAAAAAAAACGTTATTTCATACATTAAAAAAGTAATTAGTTTTGATATTTTATTTTAGGTTGTTAGACAAGAGAAATTTTTGAAAGAAGAACCTGAAAGGCTGGAAATGGCATTGAGGCGTTGTAAAAAACTAACTGGCACCCTCGTCACTCTGAAAAGGTGATCAATTATATTGAAATTTCTTATTCGATAGTAATATATAGAAATACAACGTGGTATTTACTTGTAGATTAGCAAGTGTACAGGAACAACGCCTTCCTTGTGAAGGGGGCCGCATGTCACCTGGCCCGTCGGGGATGTCCATGGAAGATCAGCATCCTCACGAAACAAATCCTTCAGTTCATAGCAAGGTAAAAAATATATTATCTAATTCAGATAAGGAATATATTCAACCTAAAGTAGAGTTTGAGTTCAACTGTTAAAAAAATGCATTGGGTGTTTGTGTAATTTCACTTAGAATATTGTACATCATTTTAGTATCGTATTTCATTTATTTTTTATTTGTAATCCTGTCAGTATAAAAAAATGCCTTTCTTTATTTTATGAAAAATTGGCGTAAATTTTCCAATACCCCGTTTATATGAATATTTGATTAATCTTTTTTTTTATCCAATTTATTTTTATTTTTTTTAATTTCATTTATAACTGAAATTCGTGATACTTTTTTCTCTTTTACAGTATCATAAAATATATTTACTTTGAATATATCGACGTATACTAATATGTTTTTAGCAAATTTTCAACAGATAAATTATCTTATTGACATAATTCATTCCATGAATAATAAAGTCTTTATTAATTTATCCCAATTCAGAGTAATACTGCAATTCAAAAATACCATAGGCTCATTGTTAGTGAATATTCAATTTGTACAATACTTATACGACAACATGATCTATTTTTTCTTGACAATTACAAAGTGCTTTTATCCTATTTTTATTGATTTATAATACTTTGTTGATTGCTTCCTTCAAACATTTATATCCCATTTTTCTAAACGGATAAAGTAGGACTAATCGCTGCACAACAGGGTGTAGTGCAAATTGCTTATTTTTTGCCTCTTCACTCAAATATTTCATCAAAACCTGCAACTGTTTTTTCTTACTGCTATATTACTGCAATAAATTAATATCATACAAAATTGTAAATTATCCAAAAACATATATTAATATTATATATTTTTAAATGTTCAGTAAAATAATATTGGTTTAAAAATTTTATCATAATATTTAAAGATTGCTGAAAATCGTCTTATTATCATCTGATTTCACAACTTATCCTCTATACGAATTTCGAAATATAATTAAATTTACAAAAACAATATAAAATAATTAATTTAAATCTTTCAAGTATTGCAAAAACAGGAAATGCTCTGTCATAAATTCATCATTCAAACGATGTACAATAGTCAAAAATATAACAATGATTATAAAGCATACGCACTTAAGATCTGCTTCTCGCTATTTTTCATCAAAATTTATTCTATAATAATGACTTTTTTCCACTTTAATTATTCTTATATATTCTGCAATTCATCCTTTTTTTAATTTCAATAACACCTGTCTTATCAATACATAACATAATTTTTCTCACCGGAACATATGTGTGAAAAATTGGGAAATTTGCATTTTTTCATAGTGACAGAATTTCTTGTAGTTTATCTGCTGTTTGTTTGTAAAAAAATATTCATCTATGAACATACCACACACAAAATATTTGAAAATTGGAATGTATATAAAATACTTATATTCGTACAAAAATAATTTAGTATTTCTGATTTTATTTTTGTATGCCATACTTCATAAATCATATATGATTAAGAAAGACATACATTTTCATCCATATATCAAAAAATTAATTAATACTTGAAAAATATATTCACTTTTACAATAGTATCATTTTTTTATGTGTATTTTCATAGTTAATATTATTTTTGCATTGATTCCACATTTATATTTGCATATACCATATTCTTTTGTATCGAAGTATATTTTTAACCTTCTTCTGATAGTGTTCTTTAATTTAGTTCAATTTTTTATCCACGTGAAATATAATATGGTTTATGCAATTATTTTTATTTATTGGTTTGAGATTTTTATTTTGTCTGCATAGTTTCACTTTGAGCATATTGTACACTGATATTTGATTTAATAAATAGTTTTATCTATCGACAGAAGCATAGCAAAAGAAAACATAATGCTTCTGGCTCTAATACAAAACCATTTAAAAAAAAATTTCTTATATTTTTATTGCATTAATGTGCAATTTATTATATGTACCACTATTATTATCACTTTTCCTTCACATCAACATTGATTATTAATTTTGTGTCAGATTTCATTAAAACATTATTGACCACCATAAATCTAACATTACTTAAAATAACAATCTTAAATTATCACTAAACTTCTCCTTTTTTTGATTTCACTATTTTAGTTAAATAAAAATAATCATCCAATTGTTTGAGGCTAAATATTTCCAAACTACGTTCCTATTTTTCATTTAATTGCACTTGGTTTTAATGAAAGTTTGAATATTTGAAATTATTTTATTACTATACAAGTACACAGATTGCATGTAGCTAATTTATTTGAATAATTAGTGCTTGAAATTGACTATTTCAGTAATTAGTATTTTAAAAAATTGTTTAACAATAAGCATGCCACCTTTAAAATTGGCTTTGTAACTTATATTCATATTTTTATTATTAATAATAAATTTCTTAATATTAACCACTACTTTTATTTATCTGTTTTGTTTCACCTTTCCACCAATTTATCAAATTCTTATGATTGTGTGTTCGTTTTTAGCATTTTATTTGAAACCTGTATGGTTTTGTTTTTATGACCCCATCACAAATGATGATAATTATAAGAGACTCAGATCTAATTCTATGCATTACACAACTATAAAATGTCAATAAGATTATTTATCATCTTAAAAATATTTATTTTACTTTGAAATTAAGATAATGAATTACAAAGGTAGTATTTTTTTATTTTTCTCAATATAAATAATGACAAACATTTCTCATAATTTTAATTGATTTTTCGACTTATTGAGTCATCATATAAATATTTTTATGGTTGTTTATAACAAATAAAGAACGTCGTTTTGATTTTATGTAATTACCATTTGGAATATTTGATTGAATTAAAGTTGTTTCTTTTGTAGAGTATCGAAATTTTTTTCAAAATCATCAAAATTGTATGTGTATTGCATAAACTTTATGTCCTTCTCGTAGTTTATATCAATTTTAAACTCATCACATAAGAAAATCAATCATATTTATATTCGAAACATTGTAGTGGGTTTGTATCATCTTTATATTTTCAGTTTTCTCGCAAGTTCTAAACAAAATTAAAAGAGAAATCATAATTGAGTTATAAACATTTCCTGACGACTTCAGTAACAAGTTAGATTACTAATAATTTACACAATGGCAGTATAAATTAATGATAAAAAATGTATTTACTGGCCATTGTTAATTAAGTGGAGAATTTATTATGCTGCTAATAGTTAAAATGAAGTTTCATTTATTTTTTGTTTCCTGTTTCTGTTTCACACCAGTATGGCTGGAAGTGGAGTGCCAATTTCAAGGAAGCCATTACTGTTCATGAGTATATATAATCTATATAATAATAATTATTAAATATATATTTTTTTGATTTTAAATATCTACTTTTTACTATGTACGATTCTCTCACAGATTTTACTCATTTTATAACAACACCTTTGCCAAAATTTATCTTGACAATAATTTGATATTCACAGATTATAACTGAATATACATTATTTCGCAGGGACTTACGCTGAGAGAGTGCCCTATCCAAACTGAAACTTGGTGCACTAGGTATGTGTGTGCAATATGTACATTTGGAAAGGCGGTGTGTGGCCTGCGCTTTCTATCCCGTAGCTCAAACGCCCGGCCCATCTCATACCACATCGCAATTCTCATTCATTTCTTTCATTCAGTATAAATATACTTATCGCATTTTCGGCCATTTTTTTCAAAAGAACTTTGTTTTCTCATACCGATTATATGTAGAGCCTATTCGTATTCTAAATTCAAATGATCGTTTTGTGTTTGAGGTGCTCGTTGCACATGCGTACAAAATCTGCAACGCCGAGTTCAATAGTTTAACGAAGATAGAGGCATTCTCTCAATTTAGGTCCTGCAGTTATTTTTATGTATATGTATATATATATATTTATATATATTTATAAATATACATATATACAATATATAAATATGTGTGTGTATATATATCAATATATGGTACGTTGTGATTTTAAATCTCACTATTTTGAATTTCCAAATGAACACAAGTTGTTTGCATACAATTATTTTACTTTGTTGTTAACGCACAATCTGAGATATTTGAATCAAAGGCTATATTTAGGATAATATTCGCCAGTGTTCTCATTGATGTATTTTTTTTTCTTCACCATTGTCTTTCAGTTTTTCTATACTCTTGCATTTATGACGTGTGTATCAATAAGATAGAAAGAACATTAAATAATATGAATTTTTATTCATATTGAAATGATGAAGTTCATAATGAATTTTCTACTGTACTTGGATCACGTGAATCAATAAATTTCTTTCTTTCTTGATTTTTTCTATCTACAGTTAATTTCTAAAAAAATTTTAATGTTCAAGGCTTTCTTCTTTTATATTCTAGTTGTGATTTTCTAAAACACATAGATATACTAAATATTTCGAAATTTAATAGTTATTCTGTGAATATTCGATGTACTCACAACCTTTTCGTAAACAAAGATTTGAAACAAATATTTTTCTTCATTTTTTCAGAAAGCACATTGCATATTTGATACACTATTGTATTTATATTTTCATTCATTGATTTTCTTCAGGTTTCTTCATTACCGTAGTTTTTATTTTGAAACAGTTTTCAGTTGCAGTTTAACGTATTTATAATTTACAGATTTGATATTATATTTCATAACGAAACTTACTTTTCAATCAATTCAATATCTACTACAATTATTATCGATGTGATTATTGTAGTCATAAATTTCATACTGGTTAATATATATTCTCTTTTTTGTAGCATTTATATGATTAATCAGTTCTGAAAATATACAGGTATGATATGAAATTAATATTTTTTCAAGAAAATCCATACAATTTTATTTTCATTTATTGATGGCATGATTTTTTTTCGAAAGTTTATGAATTTGAATCAGAATATCCCTATGCTCATAAAAATCAAATATTCAAATAGTTATGTGTCATCATATTTACACCATCAATAAATATTCAACGAATCTTTAAATTATTATGAGAACCCATCAAGATTAGTTCTCATTCGTTTGAAAATGATACTATGTACATATAAAATGTATACATGTATGTTATTTTGTGATGTCCTTACTTATGCATAAATATAATATGTACATCAGATTATGCTAAAAAATTAGTAAGGTCTTTATTTATACTATTTTTTTGAAAAATAGTATTGGAAAAGAACAGTAAGTTTCATGTTTTATGAATTTTAAGTGTCACCTTTGTAATTTATAATTGAATTACTTATTACTCATTTATTTCACTACATTTTCTTTGGCAAACCTTTATTAAAGTACCAGGAATCATATTCGCATTCGTTTTGTATATCCTGTTTATATGTATTTAGTTCACATTGGATTTGTTTTTGTCGAAAGAGTGCCAATGTAACATATATTTCGATTGCAAAAAATTATATATTTTCAAATATATGATGAGTTTTTGCAACAGCATATTGTATTGCTTTTATAGAGATCGAGCAGTAAGTGTGTAACTTTTGTATTGAGTGTTAAATTAGTTGAAGAGCACTTGACACATGAAAACGCACTGTGGAATCGCTAATCCTAAATATGGCCTGAGTTTTGTTTTTCTTCTGCTATTACTATCATTCTGTCTAAATTTTTTCATATCAAAACATATAACAATACTATTTTTATTAAATTTGCCGTATATTTTAATTCTGTATAGCAGTAAATGATCGTGCACTATTAATTGAGTCCACCACATACCATTATAATCATGCTTTCAACACCTAATTGCTTCTATCGCTTGTTATGATCGAAATTGTTTCATGTAGAATTATTTTATATCATTGTGATATTGAAAATTTTAAATATTCGTATTTTTCCTGCAGACTACATGAAAATAAATTATATTTTATAATGCTATTTTCGCTAAGTAATTTGCTTTCTTTTTCTTCATTTTGAGCATGTTAATATACATAATTTATGCTGTTCAATATGAATATGTATAAAATATTAACAGTATCTAATTTATAAACCTTAAATGATCCTATGACATGCAATCGTAAAAAATTTGAAAGAATTGGAAAATTCACATCAAATATCTTTGCTCTTCTTTTGATACCAATTTATCTAGGATGCAATGTTATTTATATACAGAATTAAACTGTAAACTCGATTTTTTGAAGTATTGATTAAATTTTTTCTTTAGGCTTAATCAATATTTCACATTAATACTATTTTGTAATTATGTTGTGATATTATATCTAATAATTCGATGTTAGTTCATAGTTTTTTTTTGAAATCAGTGATTTTCTACTGATTTTTTCAATATATATAATCACTGATTCAAATTTTATTTTAATATATATATAATATATAATTCATCATATTTATCTATCAACAAATAATAGTTATGATGAAAGTGAAACATATACTTGACACTTTTCACAAAACTTTCATCAATACTATCTGCTTCATGTTTCTATTTGTATTTATTGCATGTAAGTAAGTGCTTCTTTAAAATTTTGTATGACTGCGCTCAAGGTGAAAATCATTTTCAACAATATTTTAATTTAGCTTAAATCTTGATGACAATGATTTTGCCTTATGATTCACAATAATTGTATGTGCTCTTTTACTACTTCTTATGCATGTTTATGTTTTACAATATTAATTAGCATCTTGTGAATTTGTGTATGCTCGTGTTGGAATGTGTTGTCATGACACGTAAGAAGGAGTGTAGCCACTTGAAGCACGCCTTCCTTTTGCTATCCATGTCCACGTCCGACTATTCTCCTCTTTGGTAATGATATTGTTTGTCAATTATATTTCTATTTTCATCACAAAATTATCAAATTCTATTCAATTTTTTTCAGTAATGAATGTTGTGTTTTTTATCGTAAATTAATTATGGCAAACTTCTTTTGTGTTTACTTGATTTTTTCATTCATCTCTTATACACAATTTTCTGAAACATTGAACTTTCACACTTTTATTTTCCAAAAATTCACTTTTATTTTTATGAAATATCTATCACTATTTCTAATTATTTCTTCATCTTTGTGTTTTTGGAACACAACTTCGAAATGTCCTATCAGGGTGCGTTTCGTTGAAGTTGGCCCCACTCTTTTCTGAGACTGTGTGCTTTAAATGAAGTCAAAATGTAAATTGATTACATTCTCGAGCAACTATCATTCATGGTTGTTTGGATTTCTTTGGTGATAAACAATAATTTCGCAAAATCACTTTTGATTTGATATAATGTTGATTATTGTGTTTTTTGCAGGAATGTTTGTCATGTTTTACATGTTATAAATAGCAATATTCTTTTTATTTATAATGCAATTTTGATTGATCATTGTCTAACTATGAATATATACACATATACATATATATTCAAATGCTACTCACAAAAAAATGTGCTTGAATACATTTTCAATGCTGTACATAATTAATTTGAAATTGTCAAGCACACTTTTCGAAACTAGTCATTATCGATAAGTCCAAGAAACAAGGTAAGAATATCTCTCTGAAGATTGTATTTTCTAATGTCTATAAGATAATTACTGAATTTTTGAATTTACAAATAAAGTATTAATAATTTTACAAAGAATATTATTCCAAATTCTATTTTATAGAAATTAGAAAAAATCAATACTTCAATGACAAAGTGTAGCATTCCTATATTTGTATTGTAATTTTTCCATCTATACTTATATATGTGTATATAAACAAAATGTATATCCAATAATGAAAAAATATGTCTTGCTGAATTTATAATTTCAATATGTCCAAAATTTAACAACAATGAAGAGTTAGCATGATCAATACTAATTATCCATAATTTCACTTTTGTATGTTTATGATATTTTATTTATTAATTTCCTTTTCCAATTTTTTTTTAATTACTTGACTTGACTATGTGTAAATGTTCCCCTATCCCTGAGGTTATGACTTAATTGCAACCGTGACCGGATGTTAATATATCGATACGGATATGATTGTTGTTCAGCACACGACTCATATATTTTTTATATGAAACCAATAATAAATTCTATGATCTGAACGTGAAATGAATATGATTTTCAGGGGGTCTCCATGGGGTCTGATGGGGGGCCCGGAGGAATGGCGTCGCTCGCTGTCGGGGGAAGCGTCGCCTCCGACGCTGCCCAGCGTACGGAGAACGCACTCGACGCTTTGTTAGATGAACTTCAAACCTTTGCAAGACCACCCTCGCCAGGTGGAGATGGTGAGGAGGAGAGCGGTCTACTGAGACGCTTACGTACCACTAGCACCGGAGGCGATAGTGAACTATCTCCGCCGATCGCTCCCCGAGGACAATCTGCTGCCAAACCACCAGTACCAGAACGCAACCCAGACCTTCTTCAAATGGCCGCAGGAAGAAGGGCTCCACCTCCACCGCCCCCTCGCACCTCCTCTAGATCACCCTTAGCTTCACCTGCGGCTCCGTTAGTACCTTTATTGTCACCATCTAATTCTAGCTCGTGCGATTCAGTGGATTCACAGGAACCTGTATCTAAAGGGCGTCCCCCTACTGCCAGACATGATTTGTTGGAACAGCGTCACCAAGAGTTGCTCAAAAAACAAAAAGCTCTACAGGAACAGTATGCCCGATTACAACAAATTCAAAGAGGAGGCAGTTCATTGACAGTTGTCCCACCTCCTGATCTTAAGAAAACTGGCAGCGAATCGAACCTGCTGACTAAGATGGGGTTGAGTATGACACCTGCAGCACCTATATCTGGCAGTTTGACTCATTTAGCCGGAACGTTCCCTCGCACCGCGCACACCACAGAAACAAACGTAGAACAGACGCCTGTGCCCCCCTTGTCCACTAAAGTCTATGAAACAGACATTCTGTGACCTGTGTATTGTTTTTTTTCTTATAATTTTTCCTTGCGATTATTATTGTATTCTACAGTCTCTGCCAATTATGAAATGTTATCATTTTTCAAATTGCCTAGAATAATATACTACAAATAATTTCAATGTTAATATTTCAGTAAAAAAAACGTATATATTATAAATAGCTTTATGGTAGCACTTTCGTTTCGATCATATATTTTAAAATAATAATCTGCATGTGATATTATTCATCTACGATGTCAAATAGATCCCACTGACTTTTTTGAGTCTTTTTATGCAAAAAAATTAATAATTAATAAGACTTTGTATTATTTTATCTATAAGATATATTATTTTTAGCCCTAATTGAAAATACCACATTATTTAGGTAAATAATACTTTTTTTACAATTTTGCCATTATATGTATTTGAAAAATGATAGATTCATGTTGACTTATTTTTTTAATTTGACAGTAAATATATTGTTATTGTAAATTTATTCATGATAGCTATGTTTATTTGTGTGAAAAGCAAGTTTGAGTTTTGGACATTTATTTTTGAGTTTACAACTAAAACATGAATCATAATTTTTTTGGAAACTAATATTGAAACAGTATTTGCAAATTGCTTTATTAAGAAATATTATATATAACTCAATGTGAATGATATATTTATCACATGATTCAACTGCATAAATTTCCATATTATTTTTTCAAATTTTATTATAGCACACAATAACAATTATTCATTACACATATACATAAAAAGTAAAATGGCTTTGCTGTTTTTCAGATATTTGATCATAAAAAAATATCTTCAAACAATGTTATAATTGACTTGTTCTCAAAATACATATTAATTTTGATGTTATATCTTTAAAAACGATATTTAATATGTATATGTAAGTTATTTGTTTTAAACATAACACCAAAATGATGGCCGTGGAATTAAGTCCTTATTAAAAATTGTTGTTTGCATTCAAATGCTTTTGAACAAGTTTGTGTTTGTTGATATGATTATACAATTAATCGCATTTTATTGGCCTAAAGTTATTCGATTAATAGTTTTATACGTGTTTTGTAAATCCCTTTTTTCGAGTTTAGCATATTTTATTAGTGTGTACATCTATATGATTAGGAGTGAACAACTGTAAATAGCTATTACAATATGTTATACATGGATTTGTCTCAAAGAAGATATACTATTTCAGGAATTTCTTAATTTAGTATCGAAACATACTCATGCAATACATATAAAATTTATATTACAAAATATGATACAGAATGCATAACGTATTTCCAAATTTATATCTGAGAACTTTTCAAAACTATGTTGGACAAGTATATCTCTTTACATGCATAACGACCGCATAAAAATTATTTTAATTCAAATAGATATTTCTTAATATGCATAGTGCCAACTTACAATTAGCTTTGGTTCTAATTTGATTTTTGAATTCGTCATTGTTTTAATGCTTTTTGTTTCAATCAAAATATACTTGCGCATGTTGAAATTCGCCATGCTTCATTTGAAAATCACAACGATGCATTTAATTTTTAAACAAGGCTGTGCTTGAAACATTGAGATTCTACTAAATTTCTACTATCAAATCACACACGAATGCGAATTATTTTTGCAATTTTCTTTCATTGTGACGTTTCATTTCGCAATACTAACATTCAATGTGTTTAAACATTTTAGAAAATTAATTACATTTGAATGAATTGTGATATTTTTTCATATATATGTATATGAACAGTTTTCATGATGTACTTAATATTTAAAAATTATTTATAAGTACACAATATAAAGTATACATTCACATATATGTGATATTAATTTTCGTTTCATTTGAGGTCATGGAAAAATATCAAATATTTAAATAAAATAATGACTCAAGTTTTTAAATCCTTCTTGTGCAAATTTTATATTAAAAAAAAGTAAAACTATATACAAATAAATATAAATATATAAGTGGTGGTTTGCATTGAAGTTATAAAATTGTATCTAGATTGATAAATCTCAAACGTTGCCAAAATATGTTTGTATCAATTTGATAGTGTTCAAGTATGTAAATAATTATAATGGTGCACCTCTTTGTAAAGAGAAAAAAAAATGGAAATAAACAGTGTATGTAGTTAAATTTATTTTAATGTAAATTCTCATTTACAAAACCACCCATAAAGTTCTTCCAAAACACTATAAAAAAAATATATAATCAAATTTGATGTTCACTGAGTCAATAAATAAAATTTTCGATTCCACACGATTGCTTGCCAAATCATTTATTTTGCGAATTCTCTCTGTAAACATAAATCAATATTGGTCGTTTTAATTCCATATAATAATTTCCACTTTGTATTGAAACCTTAATTATCAATCATGTTTTCAATACAAAGAAATCAAACTTATTTATTTTATTCTGTTATCTTTTCGAAATAATATGCACTTTCAAATAACGCGTTTATATAATTGACAAACAATACGATTTTTTTCATATCTCACATTCGATTGAACTTCAAAGGTTCGTAGGTGATTTTTTGAATTTATGTATAATTTTCACGAATGCATACATTTGTATACAAATTATACCACATATGTAATATTTCATTGTATTTTAATGTTAGCACATCTTCCATGTAATCCAAAAATGTATATTGAACTGTCTAAATTGAAAATTTTCCAAATATTTCCGATCATTTGTTTGATTTATACAACCTAACGAAACCCCAACATTTAAGTATTAGTTACATGAATAAAGTTTTGAAAAGCGAATCTAAAATTGCCATTGAAAAAACTGAATTAGAGCAAATAAAGCCTTTGAGCTCTTCCCTCATTCTGAAAAAGAAAATTCAGTGCTAAGACAACGGACGGATGCCAACGTATCGCTCGAAAACCAACATTTTGTGATTTAAAATAAGTATCGCAACCGCTCGATAGATGGATTAAATGTCAAGCTGACAGATCGTATTCGCGTATATATCTCAGCAGTTGCGATACGTGATTACGAACCACGTGGTTAAGGAAAATTAAGGAAACGTCAAATGTCATCTATTTTACAGTGGAATCACTTTTTTAATTCGTTATATTTACCTTATAGATATATCGTTGAGAATGGTCTCGAAGGGATTGCATCCATTTTGCATAATATTTGTATATTTTAAACGCGAGTTACGATCTGTCATTAATGAGATCGTCACGTGTACATCAACACATCATAAACAAACACCTTATTTCGCGCAACTTTGACATTTGAGGTTATACATTACAGATGGACGCAAATAAAATCTGTCACTTCAATACACATTTGACGTTTCCTTAATTTTCCTTAATCACGTGGTTCGTAATCATGTATCGTAACCGCCGAGATATATACGCGAATACGATCTGTCAGCTTGACATTTAATCCATCTACCGAGCGGTTACGATACTTATTTTAAATCACAAACTGTTGGTTTTCGAACGATACGTTGGCGTCCGTCCGTTGTCTTAGCGCCGAAAATTCTTATTTCAGTAAATTTCACACCGTCCATCAATCGAGCGCAACAATCAAAACAAGTTTACATTCAAAATCCGAGCGAAACCGACTAATGATGCCTAACCCTCATCGAAAGGCGGTCGCAGCCAACATTTTGCAACACACCATCATCTCGATGATGACCATGATGCTAGTGTGCGTGTCGTGGGCGCCATCATTGCCGGGTTATTGTCCACTCGAACAGTCCAACGAGACCGCATTCCGGGCGGACACGACGGTACGTCACACGCTCTCTTTGCACCTCTGGTGCAAGTTGCAAAGTCGATTTGGTGTTTGAGGAGTGCTGGATTGTCGTCGAGATTTGCATAGGTCGATGGAAATTGGAGGAGTCCGAGAAAGGGCTGGTTTTAGGTCAGACGGTTTGGGTTTTCTACGTTGGAAACGTGATCCTGAATCTTTGATCGTCAGTGTCGTTGTTGTGCTCGTTTTTAGATTGCGTTCGATATGAATTCCTTCGCTGAAGGGTTTTTTGTTTCGTCGGATGCCGTTTCGTAGATGTGAAATCGAAAGAGAATTTTTGAAAATCAAACGGTCGTGACGAAGTGTCATCAAAACAATGAAGCTCCTTTCCCTTCTAAAACGATTCCCTTTTATGTAAACTGAGCGACGAACAGAAAAGGCTCGTTTTGTCTTCGGATATAAAACGTCAGTAGCATGACATTTTGTATTGTGTCAAATGGTTAAGTAAGGAAATTTGAGCAAATGTGTTTTTTTTTTTTACTTTCTCTTATATCTGTAATAAAATTTAAAATCCCTCTCAAATCGAGATATACTTTTATGCATAAAACATAATTCTTTATTAATAAAAATAATTTCGATCAAAATGCTTTATATTAAAAGCTCGTCGTTTCGAATGAACAATCTACAATGTGTTATACTTTATGCTCTTATTCGGTTAAATGCAATTTTCTATTAGACAAGGATCGATTTATTATACTATTGTTGCAACGAGTACATCATATTATATATTGAGTGCAAGCTTATTTTTTTTAAAAACACGTATCAATTCATATTGCACAATATATTTCGAATAATTTATTTCACATGTGTAAGTATGCTAATTATAATCGAAAAACTCGATAGTTATCTAAAGAATATTCAATTATTATATTAAATAGCCATGTGGTGGCAGACTTTTAAGCTTTATTATATGTTAAATGATGCTCAAGATTTGAAGGGTTACTTTGATATATTATATTATATGAATATATTTTTATCATATGACGTATAAGCCAATACAAAGAGAAATTTTTCTAACCGATTTTTTCATTAGAGTTGGTTTTCATACTTTCGCATGCTCATTTTTTATTATTTGAAAATTATTTCTTTCCGAACACGCCGGTCTTTAGGTTAACGGTCAATTCGTGTAGTACTCAATGTTGTGAATGAAAAAATAAATAAATTGATATTTTATCCTATGAAAAAATTGACTGCATATTTAAACACCTAGAAAAATACGCCATTTCCTTCCTAATGAGAAGTGTTTATTTTTTTTTAAGTAAGAATTTGAATGAAAATTATTTCTTATACTGTACGTATATGCAAATCACGAAAAAAGAATTGTTAAAAGCCGAACGTTGACTCTTTGACACCATCGACAGTAACGGACACAAACATTAAAAAAGGTAGCTTAAAAAATATAAGATTAATGTCTCAAGCATCAAAATTTATTTTTATAATAAAAAAGACTTTTCACGCTATCGAACGACAAACGGTGACATAACGCCAGTATTTTGTTCTTTGACTAAAAAAAACCCATGTATGTATACTGATATCGACGACGTCGAAAATCGCCAATTAATTTTCGAAAAATGTCAAATATTTCACGGATCGATAACCGACCATTCTGGCTTTTGGCTTGTATACTTTATCGGGGAAGTTTTTATCAATCTAATATTTAAATATAATAGAATCCTACATATTATGTGATATAATACAATTTGTTCGATATGATTTTTGCTGAAGTTATTATTTTCTCAGATACTGAGCACATAATGAAATATCATACTCGAAGTATACTAATTGATTATTTAATTAAATAAAATAATTATTTGTCTTTATTATGAAAGTGGTCTAATTATAAATCACATATTTTTCACTTCGAGATATTTAAAGGTTTGCGTTTGAAGAGATTAAAAAAAATTTTATATTACACAATACGAGGTTTCACAATGTACTTTATTTAATCTACTAGATATATAATTTATTTTGACATACAAAATTAGCATGTAGCTTATAAGGAAATACAAAATTTTAATGTTGAAATGACTTGAACTGTTTTCAAAATTAACTGAATGTATTAAAAATTACTTAAATTTTTTTATTAAATCATATTCATTTATTATTTGCGATTTTTATTTTCTTTATTCTTTGGAACAAAATTTTTTAAATAATATGCCGCGAAATAATTGATAAACTCATTTTTTTCCTTTCAATTTAGTGACCACTTTTATAATCATGGGCACGTATTCATTTTTTAACATCGTTCAATTCTCAAAAAAATGTAGATCGCAAGCGTGTTGTTGCGGGTTTTGTTTCTACCCGATCATTGAAGTCTTTGAGAAAAAGCTATCCAAATATGGACACCCCGTCTTTTCCGCATGCGCAAAATATTGGAGATAACTGAAAATAATATAATACATATATTACCAATTATGAACTTCTACGAAAACGAAAATGATATAGTAATCACGTAACAGCACAAGGGATTGATGATGATGTTATCAAAATTTTATTGCAAATACACATGTGTGGTATATTCTACGAATTTAACGTAGACCGGGTTAGGAACAATGGGACTATAGTAGATCTATAGTTTGTAGACAGATAGCCAAGAATTCGCAGGTAGTGTATATGAAAATAGCCTCAACCTATAAAATATCTATTGCACCTGCTTAAATTTTTTTCTAGCAAGTTTGTAATTAACGAATATTTATTACCGAATCATAAATTATTAAATTGAATTCTAATAAACTCTTAACATACATTATATTACAAAAACATAAACACCACAACCATTCGAATTCTAATAGAGTTGAATTCCTATAAATATCGGGAATAATTTGAGGAGCTCGACGGTAAATAGTACTAAGCGACATTTGTCACTTTTGGAAATATTAAGAAAAACAGTTTACTGGAAAATTAAAGGAAAATTAAGGCTAAATTGGAATTGATAAGCCAGTAGTAACATCTACTAACCGATTCCTGTACTCGATTTGAATATATTTAATATTTAATCAATAATACCAGTTCATTTATTATTGTCACAATTACGACATATAGGCAAAGCCAGAGGCAGTAGGTAAAAAGCATTATATTATAGACGTTAAGGCCAGGCGCTCACTGCGATTTGTAGTCGCGAAAATGAAACGCATTGTTTTAGGTTGAAGTGCGCCCATAAACCACATGGGTGCACTT
>JAOXNN020000031.1:780425-801976 GCA_028571205.2 Hydropsyche betteni | reverse complement strand
GTACTCGATTTGAATATATTTAATATTTAATAAATAAAACCAGTTCATTTGTTATTGACACAGACATCTGTCATTGGTGATTATATACATGAATATAGGGGATTCAAATATTTTTTCCACTGCGTAATAATCGACGTATTGCATAAGTCAATTTCATACGCATGATATTATAGACGTTAAGTATATTCGCATAAAGACCATATACGCATGAAGAATAATTTTATAGAAGCAAAATAATAATCTTATCGACGGGTCGATCATTTTAAAGTCGCGAGAGTCATTGTGACAAACATACAGACAGACAGACAGACAAATCCGCTATTATATATAGGGGATAGGGGATTTGTGCGTTTTGATATAATATATGTAAGAAACGTGCGTTATGAGGAGTTTACGCTATGAGATTATGTCCATTTGCTTATAAGCTATTGAATGTGTGAAAAGTTTTCGGCAGAATTTATGCAGTGAATTTTTATTGTAAGATGTTGTCTATTTATTTGAAAGTATGTTGTCTATTTATAATAAAAATTATTATAGATGTGTGAGATGTTTTTGATTGAATTTTTACTGTGAGATGTTGTTCGTTTCTTATAAGTTATTGAGCGTGTGAGATGTTTTCAGTTGCAATTGTGCTGTTAAGAATATACATTGTGAGATGATGCCTGTTTGTTTATAAACTGTTGAATAAATAAGACATTTTCAATTGAATTTCAAATGAATTGTAATATTTTTTAATTAAATAACAGGTGTTTTGAATGTTAAATAGATTTTGGGATTAGGTTTGAAGTATGACTTCCAGCTCCCGTATTTTTAAACATATGCATTATATAATACGTCAATTTTTTCAATAGGTTCTCTTATATGAATGTTTTAAAGATTTTCAACAATAAGATTAATAATTAATTAAAAACTCTAGTTTTCAAAATGTTAAAAAAATATATTTAATATTTAAAATACATTTAAGACTCGATAAATTTTTCATTATGAAGTTTCGCTTTCAATAAGTATAATTATTTTGCTTATCTTTGTTGAAATTTTTTTCGTACGCTAAAAAAACATCTATGAATAATTTTTTACACTATCATAAAAACGTTTTCAATTTTTTTAAATATACATAGAAGATACTTTATCTAAATACCACTGTTACAAATTTTATCACGTAATTCATTATAAACGTCACTTATAACTATTGTTTGTTTCGGTTTATGATAATTTAAAATTTAACAAATATTCACACATCCAATTCGAAAATTAAAAAAAAATAATAATAAAAACAGCATATGTCCATCTGAAGCGATTCAAACTGTCAATGAAAGTAACATATATCCCATTTGGTTTTTTTTCCAAAAACTACACACACGCGTGATATGTGCGACATACATTACATTCACACATAGACAATATTAGTTCCGCGTCAGGCTGTTGGCTCATCTAACTTTTCAAATTGAGCCAAGCAATTTCGAAATTCATATAAAATACGAACATGTATAATGCATGGCATAAGTTTCGTTACTAGATACGGAAACATCAACTCGATCGATATACGAGCGTCGGATACTTTTTCATCCGAAGGCTCGTATAATTTAATTCGCGGAATATATAATATATGTTGAGAATTGTTCTTTTTTCGGTGCTGTGAATTCAGAGAGTATGTTGATGTGAATCTGAATCTATTAAAGTTTTTTTTAAGCAGAGTTTTTTGCTTATGCGGGTCGAATCTTTCGAATTCACTTTGGATGGAATTTTTTACGGCGTCAATTCGATTTTTGGAATGCTCCTTTGAAACATTTGCGTTCGTTTTCATTTGAAATTATTTTTTCGAAGAATACACAGGTTATGCGCGTCAAATTTAATCTTTCACAAATTTAATCTAATCATCGGACTGAATTAAAAATCGTTGTCATAAATGAAAATTTTATATGGTTGAATTTAATAAATGTAGTTGAATTTGATGTGCAAAAGGTTGAATTTGAATATTATAAAAAGTGGTATTCAGAGTTTTAAGGTTGTAATTTGATTAAGTGGATTATTGCGATGAATATTTCCAAATTACTATAATATTTTCATTAGGAGGTTGGCTCTCGGATAAGGTATATTGTCTAGACCCCCAATATTTGAGACCTTGTCCTACAGTGGGCATAAAAAAGGGTCGACAATGATTATGATGATGATGACTAATATTTATCAATTGAATTTTATTTTTTATGAAAAATATAGTAAATATGTGACTGGTTCGGAAATTATATTGTCACAATATTATTTGATTCAGATATTAATTTAAGATTAATAATAATATTTATCCCTAAAGTCTTTCCTTTTATCTTCAATCCGTTTATGAACGACTGATCAAAGAACTAAATTTCACAGTGAGCACAGGCGTAAGAATGGGTGTGAGCGTAGAAGTTAGCGTAAACGTAAGCGTAGAAGGGATGTAGTAAGCGTGAGCGTCAGCGTAAACGAGAACTCGAGTAAACGAAGATTTCTCGGTCACATAAAATATCTCTTTTTCAAACTATGGTGTTCTTCCGAAAATAAGACCTCGTTTTATTTTAATTTTGTACCCAGAAATCGTGCTAGCGCTTATTTTCGGGGAAAAAAGTTCGTGTATACAATTTGTACTCTTCATAAGTATTAAATACATGTGATATCTCATTCAACAATGGTTTACTCATAAATAAATAGTTCAAACGCTTTTTTAATAAAATACAAAGTTTTAATTAATGAAAAAATCGAAGGGTCAGAAATCGGACAAAAATATGCAAATATAAGTTTTATCAAAAAATTTAACAGATCAAACTACATATAGTCAAAAAAATCAAATTAAAAAATATATACCAATTTGTACAAAATCTTCATTTTATGTACAGAGCACCGAATCAGAACCATTGTGATAACCAGTCACAAGTACCACACTGTCGAACATTTTCTCATTAGGTCTTATTTTCTTAAGATTGAAAAAATCTTAAAAACACGGTAGGGTTTATTTTCGGAATGGTCTTATTTTCGGGAAAACATGGTACTTAGGCCAGGCGCCCACTGCGATTTGTAGTCGCGGTGATCGTTTAGTCGCGTAAATGGAACGCATTGTTTTAGGTTGAAATGCGCCCATAAATCAAATGGGCGCAATCCAACCTAAAACAATGCGTTCCATTTTCTCGATTGCCGCGACTACAAATCGCAGTGGGCGCCTGACCTTATACTGTAACCTAAGATTCATGGGATACGCTTACGCTTACGCCCAAATCCACTATGAACTTTCACTTTAAAATTATAAAAAAACTTCACGCATAATCCGAAAAAAGTATTCTGGCGATAAACGGTGTTGTCTACTCGTTATAATGTTATTATGCATTCCGAGTGTAATGGCCCTCCTGAGGGACACATGGAAGTTTCGGTTTACGATCTCGGGTTGCCTTGTACAATCGTGTACGTATATCGGGAATGCCTGTGAAAAATTACGATACGGGTCCAGACGTTGTCTAGGGACTGTTTTTCTAACGCCTGTCCGTTTTATGGCTGCGGATTTTGTGATGGTTTTTAAGGATTATGGAGGAAATTCGAGATCAATATTTATGCGCACGTACATGTTATTTGAAAACTTTTTCTGTTTATTTTTTATATAAAAGTAAGATTTAGGGGGAATAACATGAGGAGACGTCTCCACGGGAGACATGTTAGTGCATCTTACAAATTCTATAATATAAGTTCAAGTAAAATATAATAGAAAAATATACACGAATATTCACATAGAGCGGTGGTCGGTAAACTACTGCCCGCGGGTAATTGAAAATATGATATTTCGAAGTAAAGATATGATATTTAAAATTTAAATAAAATATCATATTTTCTTGGTGGGCAACTCAAAACTTTGTAGTGGACAGTTCAATTACCCGCGGGTATTATTATAGTTTGCCGACCACTGAAGAGCATTGCACTCAAGGTATAAGAAAATACTAAAAAAAATGTCTTCGTCTTGAAAATTCCTAGAATTAACGTTGACTCGTAGAATCGACCACCATAGTTTTCATCCCGATCTTTTTCACACCAAAAGCTTTGCACGTCGTGTCATTTTCATCCCCATAATTTCTCCCCAAACTTTTTCAACTCGAAAGTTTTTCACCCCGTATCATTTTCATTCCCATAATTTTCACTTCGTATCTTTTTCGTTTCCATGATTTAAACTCTTGTTTCATTTTCGTCCTCATAGTTTCCAACCCGAATTTTTTTCATCTTTATAACTATTCACCCCATAAACTTTCATCCACATTGTTTTCACCTCATTCATTTTCATCTCCATAATTAATCTTCTTGTATCACTTTCGTTCTAATAATTTTCACCCCTCATCAAAAAGTTAAAATTCAAAGGTGAAAATGACGCGAGGTGAAAACTGTTCAGATTGATTTTCGTCATGTATCCCATACAAAAAATTGAAATTTCAAAAATAAAAAGCACGATCGATTGCATCAAAGATATTCAAATGGAGCGCGAATTTTTAAAAAAGTTCTCAAATTGCGCATATGTATAATTCAACAAAGTTGTGGATTGTTTGCGCAACGAAAAGCACGTTTTCTAAAAGCCCAAACATATTCGTAACAATATTACGAACACACTCTGATGTTACATATTTGATCATCGCACACTCGTTTTATACTTTGTAGCATGCATGAAAATTATTATGTGTTGCTGAATTTTCGAGTCGAAATTTAAATGTAATGAAAATGGCTCAAATCCGAGTCTTTCGAAGCCATCCGGAAAGATCCGTTCCCGATTATTTCATTTTAAAAATACAATTCTGAATATTTTATTAGAAAATTTTTGTGTTTGTCATAAAAAGGAGTATATGTGCATATTTATGTTTACCGTTGCAAATTGAATAATCGGGTGCGATCTAATTTTTAGTCATTAAGATGTTTAAGGTTTTGAATTTTTCAATATTTGAAAATAACCTGTTAACCTGTAATGAACTGATTTTTCTTTTTACTGAGGTTCTAAGAATGTCAAATTTAAATAGAAGTTATAAAGAATTTGAATTTATTAAAACTGAAAAAATTTTTGGAATTGAAAATTGACTACGCCACTTTCATTGCCCTAAACCTAGATTTAAGTAAACATCCTCTTTGTATTTTTATAATAAGCAAAGTCAACACAATACTATATAATATTTTTTATGAAATGAATGAAAGATATTTCCCTGTAAAATATTATATTATATTATTACATATCTGTTTTATTGTATTTCTAAAACTTTGAACGTTTAAATTGACTATTTACTTACTCACTTACCAATTACACTGTTGATACTATTTTCCACTATAAAATTACTAGAATTCATACAAATCCGTAGACAAATCATAAAATACGTGCAAGAATATAATATTATATTAAACAATACAAAATTTTACACTGAAATATCTTTCGGTCATTTCATGGAAATATTATATTATATATTATAATGACTTTATTTACTATAATATATACATATAAAGAGGACATCTGTGATTACTTAAATCTAGAATTAACTCTTTTAAATTGGCGTTAATGGCATTGGTAATTTAACGTTTTTTTTTTTATTTGCGCCACTTTTATAATATAACGGCTTATAAATTTTTTAAATATTTCGTTATAAATAAAAGTGACGCATTCAATTTTCAGTTTCAAAAACACTGTTTCAGTTTCAATAAATCCGAAATTTTAATAACTACTACATTTAGAACATTAAAATTTTGAAATACAAAAATGAGTTTATCGCAAAATAAGAGTAGCATTTTTAAATATTGAAAAACGCAAAACCTTAAATATCTCGAAACAAAGAAAAACAGAGATTATATCACATTCAAATATAATATTAGAGCTCATATGATTATTTTCATATTATTATAGAACTGACAGATTATTCCTCGTGGAGATTTTTCTCACGAGTATAAATACCCGTTCGCAGAATATTCCTCCCATAGAGGAAAATTTTCTATATTGCAGATCTCAAAACTGAATTTTCATATGATACTCATCGTACTGAATCGCACATTTTCCAAATCTCCACTTACGAAATACGATAAACACTAATCCCGATATTTTCAAAAAAATCATAAAATTCTCCCACATGAACATCCTTCATAACATGAACATGACGTTCCAAAGAATATCAAAGGAAAACGTGCAAATCCCCGCACAGTATTTGTATCCTGACGATTCCACCGATTTGCACAATATCTACAATTCATTTTGTCGATTCGAAACGGCGAAACGTTAAAAATCCAACGTTCGAAATGCGAAAATCGCGAATATTTCGAACTGAAAAAACACCTCGCTCCGAAATAGAATCGGACACGACATGACACGTAATATGACAGTCATCTTATTCTGTCACGTTTATGTAATCTAATTGATTTATTAAATAATAATTTTATCAAGAACGTATGCCGTAATTAGATCACGAACTCACTGCTTGCGTAGGTACGAAAATTTTCTTACGCTTTGCTACACTTCTGACGTATTGTGCCGTTTTGTCCGAAAGTTTCCGAACTGAATATGTATGATTTGTTTTAATTTTATTTTATGATAATTATTTGGATATGTACAAGATACGATTATGTTTTAAAACATATCGGTTTCATGCTTTATAATTTGAGTAATTACTAATTAACATTTCTTATATAGAGGTGGATATGGAAAAACCCCATTTCACAATTTTTGCGATAAATCGATTATAAATCGAACTATCCAACCCATAATTTATATTAAATTCCTTAAAATATACGTTTTTTAGATACAACTTTTTTAATTTCAAACGAAACGCTAATATGAAAAAAATCTAGGGGTTTTTTTACCCCTCTTCGAAAACACGATGTTTTCATGCTCTACACAGAAAGAGTTTTAAAGAAATATGTGATTTATATTAGAAATTATTAAAATTATTCTAATACTTATGATAAATCTTCATTATAGTATTTATGTACATACATATATGCA
This sequence comes from Hydropsyche betteni, assembly GCA_028571205.2. Taxonomy (NCBI): domain Eukaryota; kingdom Metazoa; phylum Arthropoda; class Insecta; order Trichoptera; family Hydropsychidae; genus Hydropsyche; species Hydropsyche betteni. The sequence continues at coordinate 795,006 of JAOXNN020000031.1, read as the reverse complement.
AAATATAATTAATGCGATTCCAATTCAATATATTCAATATATATGCTACAAAACGTTTGTACGATCGCGTTTTTAGTAAAAAACGCAACAAATTTTGTATTTTTTGTGAAATTGAAATAAAATTTAATGTAAGTTGAATACACCCATAAGTTATGGGTGTATTCAACTCAGTTATGGGCCATAACTAAACAATACCCAATTAGTCATTATTGTTATTATTTAACTGAGCATTGATTTACTTGCTAATTATATAACATTTTAGATAGCTCCTACATCGTTGTTATGATTATATGAATCATTTTTAGTCAAAATCGATTAGTCTAACCGAGGGGGGTTTGTATAATAGTTTTTATACTCGAATTACGAGTCTGATTCGTTATTTTATTGCAATGCGATATTCCGTCCAACTAATCGCATTTCAACCGACTATTTAAACCTATTCTAATCGATTAACAAAACCGAGAGAAAATTCTAGTTTTCACATTCAACTTACGAATACGACTCATTATAATATCGAAACGGGTCAATTACCATCTAATCATATTTGGTTTGATTATTTAAACTGATTTTGAATATGGACATCTATTATAGAATAAATCAACAGAACAGATCGCGAAAGACTTGTAGACTCTGAGTCATTATTCTATAACAATAAATTACCCAATGCATATTTCAACCAACTATTTATGCTTATGAATATGAACATGTCAAATAGATCAATTAAACTAAATCAAATATCTATGTCGTGAAACTCGTAGTTTCAATATTCGACTTATGAATCTGATTCGTTATTTCATCACAATGTACTATTCTATCAATTATATTATATTTTAATCAACTATTGTATTTATGAATAATGCGTATAAATGTGAACATATCAAATAGAATAATTAGACTAAATCAAATATCTAAAGCACAAAACTCGTAGTTTCAAGATTCATTTCACGAATCTGAATCTCCTTATGTCAACAAAATGTGTTATTCTATCAATTATATTTCTAACGATTCATATGCATAACTAATTGTAAATCAACTAACTCACACTTATGTTACCCATATCCGAGTCTGACTCATCACGAGTCAATCGATCAATCAACCGAACCGAATCGATCAATCAACTTACCTAACCTAACCTAACGATCCATATGCATAACTAATTGTAAATCAACTAACCCACACTTACGTTACTCATATCCGATTCACGAGTCAATCGATCAACCAACCGAACCGAGTCGATCAATCAACTTACCTAACCTAACCTAACCTAACCCACACTTACGTTACTCATATCCGATTCACGGATCAATCGATCAACCAACCGAACTGAATCGATCAATCAACTTACCTAACCTAACCTAACGATTCATATGCATAATTAATTGTAAATCAACTAACTCACACTTATGTTACCTACTCATATCCTATTCACGAGTCTGATCCTCACCAGTCAATCAATCTAAAAACGATATCAGACTTCGTCTTTGATTGAAATCGCTTATTACGTCAAATGCCTGTTACAACTGCGCCGCGTGAAATTCCCCGAATACCCGGTCCCGAAACCAGTGCCGGGTACCCTCCATAATACCCCGCCGGGCATTGTGCACGACCTGGCGTGTATTGTGTTATTGGCGTAGATCTAGATTTCGCAATTTGCTGGGAATTCTGAGAACGCTCTCCGCGGCCGACCTCATTTGCACGCCATTCCACTATCGCAATATGGATTTTGTTATTGGATTAAATTTAGCGAGGTAGTGTTGATTTCTTGGGAAAGGTTCTCAGGTGCATGTTCGACCGTGGGAAATTTTATGGGAGGACTCGGCGATGGGGTTTTATTTTGTGCTCGCTTTAGAGTGAGGTCGCCGCATGAAGAATTGTGTGAGGTCGAATTTAAATGGAAAAAATGCAATTTTTTTCTTCCTTATATCTTATCATTTCAATTTCGAAAAGATGCTTTATAATTTGTAAAAAAAGAAAGAAAAACGATTAAAAATGAACATGTTGTGATTTTTTCAAACCATTCGGTCTTTCAGTGACCTCCCTATATTAAATAATTAATTTTTAAAAAGCGCGATAATTACGTAAAAGTATGGTTATTTTTTTTCATGATGTCTTTATAACATTGTTGAAAATATTTCGAATTACACATAACAGATTTCGTTACTAAATAATAAAATAATATAATTGTTCGTTTGGATAGATATATTTAATTTTTATTTTATTACGTAATAGTATGGTTATCAATTCACAGCCGATTTTATTAACATCGGGCCTATTTACTAGTAATATTATAATACAAGTGTCCTATAGGATGTACCATAGAGTATCCCGTATGTAATAATAATCGTTTTAAATAAAACATGGTATTAATATTATATTTGAGTTGATAAATAAAACCCGAAATATAATATTATTTTGGTTTCAATATTAAACCTATATTAAAATATAATATGTACTTATAAAATAAAAATAATAAATCATTATTTTAAATATCAATTTATATCATTTTTTTTATAAATTTCAGTATTCTTTTTGCCGACATGTGTGGTTTTACTACACTTTCTGCTCAATGTTCAGCTGAAGAATTGGTGCGTTTGCTGAATGAATTGTTTGCTAGGTAAGTTTTTTTTTTTATTTAGATTAAAATTTCGTATTAATATTACCAGATACCATATTACATCTGATGATATACCTGATTTCTGATACATCATCATTTTTTTGTGCGATAACAAAAATTTTTAACCAGGCGATTTTAAACCAATACGTATTGATGCTAAGATAATGATTCATTAAAAATTAAATTAAATTATTTTATATCTGGTATGATTCAAAATTTTCTATTCTATCGGATGATATATAATAAATTATGAGAATTCCGATGTTTTCAAAAATATTAGAAATGAAAAGAATGAAATACCCTTTCTCCTGAAAATAAGAATACCCCGAAAATAAGCCCTACCGTGATTTTAAGAATTATTTCAATCCTATCCCGTAAATAAGCCGAAAATAAAACCTAGTGAGAAAATGTTCGACAATGTGGTACTTGTGACTGATTATCACAGTGGTTCTGAATCGGTGTTCCGTACATAAAATTATGATTTTGTACGAATATGTATTTTTTTATTTGATTTTTTTGACTATATGTAGTTTAATCTGTTAAATTTTTGATAAAACTTATCTATATCTATTCTATTCTAACTAGTGATTTTATTTAAATACTTACCGCAATTTCAAAAAAAGCCGAAATAAATGAGAAAAACTATTTTTATTAAAAAAATAATTTTTATGATGGGTATTGTCATCAATACTTACTATTGGATGTCTGCGCAACAATTATTTGTAATTTATCTTAAAACTAAAAAGTTCTTAACTTAAAATAAAATTCTAAAATAATGCTCAGGTTCTTGAGACAATCATACTTATCTTATCCCTGTAAATATAATATTTTATTAAAAAAATTTATACGCTTTTACATATTTACTTTAATTCTATCTAATGACAGCAAAGAAAATTTTTTATGTAGATCTAGAAAACTTTATTTTACTCATGTGAATCGAAAAAGCAAAAAATCGTCACAAAACGTTTCTACCCTAGCATCATTCGTGAACTGCGATCAATCAATTGTGTCAACATGAATCCGTGTATATAGTGGCAGACTTGTAATAAATATAGTTCTCTAAAATACGTTGGCATTGCTTTAAAACAAAAAATTCTTCTCAAAAAAAAAATTAGATACCCCTACACCGACCGCACTTTCAGTCAAAAACCAAAAAACTCTCCATCGAAAAATAAAAAAAAATATCACTTCAATCGCAAATCCCATCCTCGCTGCATATTCATACCCTGCTGAATATTCATCCAGCTCTTTTTCCGATACCTTAGCTAATCGTCGGCGTCTTCTGTATGTCAAACGCCATTGTACGGCAAATGTTAATTGTTGAGTGACATCAATGCGTGAGAGGCCTCGTGACCGAAACCGAAACGGATTACCATCTGGATCCGTGTTTTAAGTCGGATTTCGATCCAGTTGGACTTGAAATCGATCCTCAATCTTTGTGCGGAGTTTGAGGAGTCAGAGTGTTGAGGAATGGGATTTTTCTGGGATTCTGTTGGGAGTATAGATGGTTTTTTGATGGTATTGAAGAAAATGGGAGGTATAAGTGGGATTAAATGCTGAAAATAATTGTTAGATGTTATTCATTTTTCGTGTCTGATTTTCACCTGGTGTTTGGTGATTGGTGATTTGGTGAGTACCTTGAGGAGATTACCACCTTGCTCACAGCAACAACTGAAACTGAAACAACTGAAGTGATAGGATGTAAATAGGAAGGAGAAAAGGGAAAGAGGACAGATTCAAAAGCGCGTTCAGCACATACTGGTGCACTGAACGTCGACAACCAATTATAATTATTATCGCAATCATTTTTTGTATTCGATTTTCACCTAGTGTTTGGTGATTGGTGATTTGGTGAGCACCTTGAAAAGATTACCACCTTGCTCACAGCAACAACTGAAACAGAAACAACTGAAGTGATATGACGTAAATAGGAAGGAGGACAAATTTAAACACGCGTTCAGCACATACTGATGCACTGAACATCAACGACCAATTGTAATTATTGTCGCAATCAATCACAATGCCGACACATTATGTTATAATTTATATAGCAATCGATATATAGGACTTGTAATCGGAACCATTCTTTGGAATCTTCTTATCAACAGGAGATTCAACTCTCATTTTCTGGTCAAATGGTTAAATACCAGATTTGAGACGATCGAGTAGATGTCAAAAACGGAATCATACTCTAGCCATACCCGTAGCATGAACCATCATCGTTACGACTGATAGTCCTCGCAACATATCGCTGCACCATGGGCTAGCAAGATGACAAATAATTGTTAAATGCTAAATAATTAATTGGTTAAAAAATTGCTAATAATGTTTCTTAATCGTCGTGTGGATTTTGGGGTGATGAAGTGTTGAGAAATGGGTTTTTTGGGGCGCTGTTGGGAATTTGGATGGTTTTTGTTGATGGTGTAGAATAAAATATTATACAAGGTATTAAATGGGGTCATATATTAAAAATAATTGATGATGATTGATTAATACAAGAAAATTTTGTATTGTTTCTCAATTAATATGCAAATTTATTGATACTATAGCAATCAATTTGAAAGTTTTGAAGTCAAGAAGTTTATTATTGTACAAATCTAATCATTGAAGATGTGGATAAAAATTATTATGAATTTTAAACGATAGTCTATGCATGTTCTGTGGCATGAATAATTTATATTTCTTGTTAGTATATTCTTAATAATAAATCAAAATTTTCTTGTTATTGGCGTCTTCTTCACTATTGCGAAGAAAATCACCAGAGATGAAAATCCCGGATGGTGAAAAACGAAGTCTTTTAGCGGATGAACTCGGTCTTTGTAGAATTCAGACATATGGTTTCGCGAAATTAATAGCGAAATAGCGAAATAGCGAAATTTTTTATCAAAAAGAAAAGGATATAAATCGATAAAACGAATAAGGCGCAATTTGCTAAAAATCAGTAGTTTGGTAGTTTTTTTATTATTAGAGAGTAATATTTTGAATGAAAAAACGTTACTTTTTGATTACAGTGGGTTTACACTATTAAAAATTTTTCGTTTCGAAAGATAGATTTTTCGACAATCAAAAATTTGCAATTCAATCAGATCGAATTTTAATGAACAAAAATGTAATTTGATTTCCGGATCGTACTTGTAAAAAAAATCATTTTAATGGATGCAATCCATTTAAAAGCGCAATGCCAAAAAAAATTTTTTTCAACATTCAAACAACCGCAAAAGAAAAAAGGCGAAACTCCATAGTGAGCGTGACGGTAAACATACAACATAATAAGACTCGATCAAACATTTGAACTTACAAAATTTATAAAAGAAACCTGAAAAAAAGCCCAAGAACCGAAAAGCTTTATTCGGCTTTCGGCGAAAAAGCCAAAAGAGAACCGAGTTAATTTCAGTATGGAGCTTGCTAATTGATTATTTACGTCTTTGCGGCCATTGTGCCAATTTCACGGATCGCAGGCTGGGACAGGGCCCTTTTAAGTTGCAGGGCCCCATGGGACCCCGTGGATAAGGCTTTATAAGCGGCCATGAGTGTTGTGTGTATAGTACGCCATTTAAGCCGTATTCGTTTTCGTTTTGCGTATTGAATAGGTGTTTGTTGAATTATGAAAATACGAACAATCCCCTATATATAATAATGGATTTCTGTATGTGTGTCTGTCCGTCTGTCTGTTCGATGATACTCATGACTTTAAAACGACGCGTCGATACGATTATTTTTTGCTTCTATAAAATTATTCTTTGTGCGTATATGGTCTTTATGCGCATATAATTAACGTCTATAATATCATGCGTAAGAAATTGTTTCTATTGACTTATGCAATACGTCGATTATTTCGACGATTATTAAAAATCCCCTATACATGTATATGATCACCGATGACAGATGTCTGTGTCAATAACAAATTAACCGGTTTTATTTATTAAATATTAAATATATTCAAATCGAGTACGGGCATCGGGTAGCTTATATGTCACAAACAAATAACAAATTAACTATTTTGATTTTATTAGTTAAATATTAAATATTCAAATCGGGTACATACATGTATTTCGGCTTCACACAATCGGGTTTTCACATTTTATCGTTTTCCGTTTCTTAACAAATCCACAGCCGATATTACTAACATCGGGCCTATATACTAGTATATAATACTAGCTATATATACTATATTTATTTTTATATATCTCTATATCTTTTAATAAAATCTTATATTATAAACATTGCATTTCGAACTCTTTCAATGAATGTATCATAAAAAATGTGCTTTAACTTTCATATATTTAATATTTTCAAATCGGTTACTTTTATTATTATTTACAGTTACAACATGTTTCAATACTTTGAACAACTGTATATGCAAATTGTTTGCTGTATATGCAAATAGATTTGCATACTGATTGAGAACCAACGTTCACAAAATTTGCGTTTCAACTGATTGATATTCGATTGGTTGCCACCAAACAAATCTATTTGTTCTAAAATGAATCATTTTCACATATAAACTATAATATTTAACTTCTTTTCCAGAACAAGATTTTTCTAATGCCATCAAAAAGTTTCCCAATTCGAAATGTGACTTTTAAATATAATAATTTATTACGTCATTTATGAATATGAAAATATTATTCATTTAAAACTCATCAATCGTCACTTTACCTTTTTCATTTCAATTTCCGAATTTCTCACACTTATATAGAAGCAAAATGAGTTTAAAAATTAGCACTTCAAATTCTGCATAAATTTTTCGAAATTTTGAATATACTGGTCAATTAATTCCGAATAAAATTGTTCTCCATTTTCGAAAACAATCCTTCGAACCGCAACTGGGCCGAATATGCTACGTGCATGCTCAGAAATCCAATTATCTAGGTAATAGGTCCTATTTTAGTATACGTCAGATGTTTTGTCTACAAACACAAGAGAACCTTTCAATATGTCAGAACGAAAGGTTTCTGCACAAAAAATAATTCGATATATAAATAACTTTCGAGTCTCCGGCTGTAATAATAAGAGTATTCATTTTATTTGAATATCGTGAGTACTTGGACCTGTAATTAATTGGCCATTAATTCGTAGCGGCGTTTAATTTTGAAGATATTTCGTGTTGTACGTGAAGAATGAAAACTATTCGCAATTGAAAAAAAATATATATATAACCATCAAAAAACTGGAAGGTTTGGGAAAGTCATCTCGTTCATTTTTAATTGTTTTATTTAATTTTTTTAAAAGGTAACATAGTTTTGAGATTAAAACGGCTGCGTATAATGTCCATTAACGAATATAACTCGTTGAGTTTTCTATTTCTGTGAAAAATCAATTAATGAAAGTCACGAAATATTTTTCCAGTAAAAAGAATTGAAATTGACAAGTTATGATATTTCCAAACCCTTCAGTCTTTTAATTTATTTGAAATCTGCTTTTATGATAGTTTTAAAATATTATAAGTAAACTTGAATTTTGGAAATCTTTCATACTGAAATTTTTATAACATTTTCGCATAGTGGAATAATAATCGTCTTTTTTTCAATAAAATTTTTCAAAAAAAAGTAATAATTTGGCCATAAATGCTCTAACAAAATTTAATACTTCAAATACGTACCATCATTTCTTTGTCATGTAAAATTTATCTCATTCCAATATAATAATTCAGAATATTGATCGAAAAACAAAAATTTCCGGTTTAATTTCTAAAAATATAAAACAATATAATAATTTCCTCTTTTGATTCTCATACTCCCTAACCCTTTTTTATTTGAATTATTTATTATTTTTTATTTAATTATTATTATTATTATTATTATCTATAAACACTCAATATGATTTTCATTAAGATTTTTTTCGTCAAAATGCTTATATTTTTATAACTTTAAGAATCTCCATATATCTATTATAATATATAATATAATATATATGTATAAAAATGGATGTTTGTATATTTATTTGTTTTTTTGTTTGTTGCCGTTTCACTCCAACACCGTTTGACCGATCACCATGAAAATTGGCATGTATAAGTATTTTTTGTGGGGAAAGTTTTTAGCATCATTAAAATAGGGTGACCAAAATGGGATGGTCCGCAAAAATTAAATTAAAAAAATAATTTTATTTAAGATTTAAGTCCTTAAGGCCGGGTACTACCGCTAGTAATATTATATTATATAATATTATGTGCACGTCATTCAAAATAATATTTGAGTAATTTTTTATCATCAGGTTCGACAGATTAGCCGCTGAACATCATTGCTTGAGGATCAAACTTCTTGGAGACTGCTATTACTGCGTTTCTGGCCTTCCTGAACCAAGAGACGATCATGCCAAATGCTGCGTTGAAATGGCTCTCGATATGATCGATGCTATTGCGTAAGTTACATATTTGACAACATTTTATAGATGACCTGAAATTAAATCTATAAAAATGACCATTTATTGGTATAAGTTATTTTTTTTTAATCTTACTTTTTTTTATATACTGCGACAACTTCGATCGCGGAATCGATTTACAAAAACTGAATCTTTAAAATTATACATAAGAGAATATTCTTATCTCATAAAAGCTATTCTTCTTAATTTATATATTAATTTTATCATTTCTGGGTATAGCTCTGGAGTTATTTTTGCAAAACACAATTAAATTTTTCAGCGCATTAGGTTGAATATCGGCCAAATCAAAAGTTTTCACGTGTTTTAGAATAAAAATTGCTTAAAAAGTGAAACGATGAATATTCAAATTAAGCAAATTGCAGTTGGAAATTCGGGTGCATTATCTTTAAATATTTCCTTTCAATTCGTTAGCTATTGCTATTTTCGGGCTATAAGCTTTATTTTTGATAGATTTTCATTGAAAATAATCTTTTAGTACGAGGTTTAAAGAATCCTGGAATTTTATATAATACCTCTAAACTAGTTCTAAATTTTCATAATAAAGAAAATGAGTATCTATTTTTCAATATAATGGAGTAGAAAAATTCTCTATTTTGACTATAATTAAATAATTTTCTTTTTTATGGTCTAAATATGTGTGCTTAAATGCAATTGGGTGCTCAATTATGGAATCTTTACATCACAAACGATTCACTGAATAAATGCCTATGAAATTACAAGTTGGATCATTGAGCATTGCTTCCTTTCCTTGACTCGTAGAAATTTACAATCTTTCGATATATTTTTATAGACTACCTCAAAAACAATTGATTGTTTTTAAATTTTCTAACAATAGAACAACAAGTTTTTTACACTAAAATGAAATTTTCATAGTTTCAATAACATTTGGCTACAAATTTCTATATTCACAATTTAAGTTTTATTTTTATTTTTTTATTTGAAGTTAGTTTTGGAAAAAAAAATATAAAAGCTATAAACTTCCAAAGTATGTTTATAAAATCCTGTATGTATATAATGTTAATCGTTAATTTTACATTATAAAATACAGACAAGAAAACGTATTTCGATTATTCCCAACTTGAAAATTTAATCGAGACGAAAATAGACATCGCAAAAAGGAAACTTTACAAATATCCTCTGCGCGAAACATACATACATTAATCCAAGAACACATTGAATTATTTATGAGGGGTTTATTTTACGTTTCGCCATTTTGCATACGTTTGTTTTCGCCGTAGACTTCGGGGAAAATTCCACAATTTTTTTTTATCCGGCTAAAAAATAAAATTCCGCGCCGAAAAAACATTCCGAAAGTTTGGATTTCGAAAAGAATAACTTCAGGGCTTTTAAAAAGTCCGCTCGACTTTTATGTCTGATGCACAATATCGACGAAAACGGTGTTTCAAAACTTAATTATTTTATTTTTTGATAATTTTCGTTCATGGATTTGTTTAGTGTCTTATTTTTTTCGAATCGAAAAGAAGCTGAATGAATGAATATATTTTTTGGTATTTGAAAGAATTCAATAGAATTTTCTCTGATGATGAAATTTTATTCGACATTCAATACATTTGCTATTTTGTATAGCTTCTTTAAAGAATAATTTGAAACCGTTCACAATAAATTTTTAATTATTTTATAATATCGAGAGAATAATTCAGTTTCCATAAAAAGCATTAGCATTTATTATCAATTAAAATGAATCATTTATTAACTTTTTTTTTCATAGAATTCACGCATTTAAACATATTATATTATACTTACTTAGTGGAAATAAAAATATTATTAAATCTTTAAAATAAATCTATAGCAGTATCTTTATGTCATTGTTTCATTCAATGTATCTAATAGACTAATTAGTCAACTAATCGACACAAATAGCCATCTAACGCTTTCGATAATCTCATTTTAAACGTCTGAATTTACATATATGAACTATTTATTATAATTGACCTTTAATTCATTTCAATTGCATCTATTTTCTGATGCTTTGCAAACTACATTGTATATTGTACGTGATACGACAACATTGATCGCGGAATTTAACTAACAATAAATATAAAAACTAAATATTTAAAAGTATACATCAGGGAATATCTTCATTTTATAAAGGTTATCTTTGCAAATTTATGGAATATTTTTAATGGTTTTATTATTCCTGAAAAAAAATATGGAGGTATTTTTATGAAACATTAAACATAATATATACATGGTATATCAATTTTGATTGCGGAGTTTATCTATTAATACTGAATCTTTCAAACTATACATAAAACAATACTTTATTTTAAAAAGCTATAGTTTCAAACTTATGTACTAATTTTGATGGTACTATAATTTTTGGAAAAATTCTGGAACAATTTTCATGGAACACTTTAAAATTCTTACTTAAGAGAATATTTTCATTTTAAAAAGACTATCTATTCAAATTACACTAATATATTAATTTTAACGGAGGTTATTTTTGGGGTTTCCTGGAATGGTTTATTGAAAATTAGAAATAGAATAATCTCAAACAGACGTTCATCACAAAAACGTAAGTTTCAAGTCCATATTAATGGACAAGTGACGTTTAATGACTCATATTAGTGGACTAGTAAAATTTTTGTGCCATTATAATCATATCGCCAATTTATTACAATGTTAATAATGTTATTTTGTCGAAAAACAGTTTAAAATTCAAAAACCATTAGAAAAATACTGAAACTATACTTAATTACTCGATGTAACTAACTCGACTCAACAATATTCATCGGTTTTTTTTTTGTATTTCACCAGTGGCGTTGGCAGCACTGGCTTGTTAGTTGACACTAAAATACACATTGTCTGACTGACCAGTTAAATCATATTTCCATTGTGTCAGACGAAATAACTACGTGGGTTAAACAAAATATATTTTAACTAGTCAAACTATATTTTAACTGAGAAATATATATACACTAATCATTTGAAAAGGGTTCATGAAGATTTATATAATATTTTTTCTTTTGCGAAAATGTTGGAGGATTGGATAAATATTTGACTCAAAAGGGGGCCACGACTCAAAAAAGGTTAAGAAACCCTGTCCTTATGTATAATTTTAAAGATTCTGATACAGTGATAAAATTGCCACAGTGCCATAATTAATTCCATACGCAAACACGTCAAAGTGCACAGTATGGGACGGAGGCTTAATGCCAGGTCAACGCCAATAATACACCCTCGCGTCAAATCGCCTAAATGTCGAACGCCATGATGAGTCGACTCGACAAGTGCACATTTAATTTCGAAATTTTCGAAACGTTCCAGCCTGGTGAGGGAAGTGATGGGCGTCAACGTGAACATGAGGGTCGGCATCCACACGGGGAGGGTTCACTGTGGAGTTCTCGGCTTGAGGAAGTGGCAATTCGACGTGTGGTCCAACGACGTGACCCTCGCCAATTATATGGAAAGCGGAGGAGTACCCGGGTAAGTGGATAACCTAAAAAATATTTATTGTGTGGTATAATTTTCATTAGACTTGTTCCCGAAATGATATTTACAAAATATCCTCTATATATAATAGCGGATTTCTGTGTGTCTGTTCTATGACGCTCGCGACTTTTTCGCGAATATGGTCTTTATATGCGTATATAGTTAACATCTATAATATGACTCTTATTACCTACTGCCTCTGGCTTTGCCTATATGTCATAATTGTGACAATAATGAATGAACTGGTTTTATTAATTAAATATTAAATATATTCAAATCGAGTACGGGCATCGGGCAGCCTCTGCTTCTAGCTTTGCATATATGTCACAAACAAATAACAAATGAACTATTTTGATTTTATTAATTAAATAATAAATATTCAAATCGGGTTCACACAATCGGGTTTTCACATTTTATCGTTTTCTGTTTCTTAACAAAACCACAGCCTATGTTATTAATATCGGGCCTATATTTAACTAGTATATAGGCCTGATGTTAATAATATCGGCTATGGTTTTGTTAAGAAACAGAAAACGATAAAATGTGAAAACCCGATTGTGTGAACTCGAAATGTGTACCCGGGTGATTTGAATATCTAATATTTAATTAAATATTATTATTATTTGTTATTTGTTTGTGACATATAAGCGAATCCAGAGGTAGAGGCTACCCGATGCCCGTACTTGATTTGAATATTTATATTTAATTAATAAAACCAGTTAATTTGTTATTGACATCATCTTCATCGTCGTCGTCGTCATCATCATCATCGTTCGGGTCGTTCATTTAAAAGTCGCGGAAAAATAAAAATAAAAAGTCGCGAGCGTCATCGGCACAGACAGATAGACAGACGAACACACACACGGAAATCCACCATTATATATAAGGGATACTATTATGTTATAATGTAGGATGGTCTTCAAAAAGAAACAGTAAATGATTATTTAATTGGGAAATTTTTATAGATTTTTAAAGTACACATTTTGAAATTAGTTATAGAATACTAGTGGATAATACCCGGCGTTGTTTGGGACTTAAATTTTAAATCAAATTATTATTTTTTTAATTTAAATTCATTAAAACAAAAGCATAAGGCAGGCCGCGTATTGTCACATTTTTGAACGTGCAATAATTTTTTTTTTTTATATAGGGAGAACATTTTTTTGCGAACCGTCCAGTTTTGGATTCTGGGAAATATTTTCCCCCTATTTTAATGATACGAAAACCTTCTCGACAAAAAAAATTCCCATACAAGCCAATTTTTATGGCGATCAGTGTTGAAATGAAACGCCGTCTAGTGATAATATATTTTTTAAATAAATGAAAAATTACCGTTTTTTTTTATTGCGTATTACTAGTTGGTACCTATCTAGCATTTTTATATGAACACTTGAATTTTTTTTTTTTGCACAATAGTCTTTGGAACGTATCCCCCGTGCAAAAAGAGAATTCAGCGTACTGACCAAATATTTTGTCCCGTTATTATTTTCACTGATTTTCTAACAAAAACCAATCCAGACGAGTCCACATAACAAAAGAGACCCTCAAATGCCTCGGAGACGACTACGTAGTGGAACCGGGCAATGGCGGCGAGCGCAACTCCTACCTGAAGGACCACAACATCGAGACGTTCCTCATCGTCCCGGACGGCACGTGTCGGGCTGTTAGTGATAAATATCGTTCGTATGAAATCTCGGGAGACGACGGGTCCTTGATGTTGTCGTTTGTTTTGACAGGACCTGAGGCCGCAGCAGGGATTCGCCGGGAACGGGTCCGGGAACGTGTCCAAGGAAATGAGGATGATGGGTCACGGGTCGCAGCACGGAAGACAGAACACGTCGTTAGTATCCGGGCCGTTGTTGTCGAACGTGGTATAAGTCCGTTTGTTTGCGTCGTGGCGACGGCGGATTTGGCGAAAGTTTCATTCGCAATCCGGTACTGCAGGTAGTCCCCGACTTACGTCGGAACCTCGGTCGTGAGTCGAATCTGTATAATTTTTTTTTTTTTTTTTTTCGGTAATTTTACTTATTTTTATTGATATGTTACAGTCGAAGTGTATTATTAGGCCAGGCGCCCACAGGCGATTAGTCGCGGCGCGATTTATAATGGAACACATTGTTTTAGGTTGAAGTG
>JAOXNN020000031.1:755111-780325 GCA_028571205.2 Hydropsyche betteni | reverse complement strand
GCACTACAACCCAAAACAATGCGTTCCATCACAAATCGCGCCGCAACCAATCGCCTGTGGGCGCCTGGCCTTACTGTTTTATTTTTTTCCAATATTGAAACATGTAGGTACATAAATATTATTCGGTTCAGAAGGTCAAATAATTAACGAAATTCGAGCTGTCGTATATATACCCGGCTCGTGAAAGCGTTTTTTAATAACAGTCTTACAAAAAAAATAAATTAATCGTTTCGGATTATTGAAAAACTATAAATGAATTCTTCATAACGGATTGGGTTCTTATTCAGATTATCAAAGCAAAAATAATTTTTGAGAATTTCTCGAGAAGAATCACTAGTTGAAATATAATATAGGTCGTCGAAGAATTATTTTTGAATTCAACCCATATCTGCCATATATCTTTTTTGCTTTCACAATCAGATAGTTGTACTTACATGGTTCACAACCTTTTCGAGAGCTGGGTCGATTTTCACATTTGACAATTGTTCGGGGGCCGCAATAAAAAAAATTGAAAATTCTATAATGAAAGAAAGTACTTATTTAAAAAATATATATTATAGCGTCATAGTAACATAAGAAATTAAAATGAAATAAAAAAAATAGAATATTTATTGTGCATCATTTTCATACTCGATGAAATGTTACAAATAATAAAATATTTGGATAAAGAAAACTTAGAAGTATAACCATATAAAAAACAATCTATGTTTGTATTTTGTATTATAGTTGTATGTATGTTTTATTATGTAATCTATGTAGTTTTGAGTATTAAGAAATAGAAGCTAAATTTTTTAGGTAAATCGTAAAAAAATGGTACGAAATGGATTGATTGTCATATCAGTTGATTAATTTAGAATCGAGTTGTTTTATTTAGTCCTAAGTAATGAAATTTTAATTTCGATAATTTTTCAATTTCTTGTGATGAATGTGATCGATAAATAGATAAGATCTATATTGAAAAAAAAACATGTTTCGTCGTAGCAACTGTAGATGTTTGGAAAAACATATTAAATGTTTGTGAAATTAATTTTTGGCCAGTGGGTATCAGACTCGGTTTCGATATGAATATTTGTTTGGTTTATTGAAAAGCGGGCGTAGTGTGAAACATACACATGATTGTTTAATATGTCACTAATCATCTCGCGTTGTGGTCAAAGAATCAATTTGAGATTTGATTCAATGATGATCTCGTTTCCGATTGTTCAAACTTGTATAGTAAAATTTTATTTTTTTATTGAAATGGTTTTATTTAGTACTTCAAATTATAGGATATTATTTGAAAAATTCATATAGAATTGTGAGAACACAGTTATCGACTCTCATATGTTTTGTCTATGATTGTTGTATGAATAATAAAATGATTATAATATAATGATTTTATAATCTGAATGCTATACAACTATAGGTACTAAAAAATATTTTTTCCTTCGATACTAAAAATCAAAATAAAACAATTGGCACATAAATGAGGAAAAAACAAATTACGTAATAAAAAACCAGAAGTTTATGGTATTCTTTAATCAAATTTATGACTGATTATAATGAGAAAAAAATATATATATATTTATATATTTTATATAAAACGTTTAAACTTCACAATTATAAATATGATGAATTCATTTATGCACTTAAAATACATACCGAGCAAGAGAATTATCTATAAATGTATTTATTTTAAACTTCATTAAAAATTATAAATATGTATGATATGAAATGAGTTCATCACAGAAAGATTAAAATAGTAGGTGTAATGCAACGATTACAAAATTTTTAAAAATAAAACTCAAATTCAGATTTTATACGTGGATCGATTTAAAATGATAAGTCACATGTACTTATTATTAGATATAATAGTTATGCATATTCACCAAAGTATTTATTTTTCACATAAATTGTCACTGAAATTTATTCATTCTTGTCATGGGTTAATTTGATTTATGGGAATGAAACAAATTTAACAATTTTATAAACAATATTCAAATGACTTTTTTCAAATATGTTATTCTAGCCGAAATATTCTAAATTTTACAAATCAAATATTAATTTCACCAAAAGTTTTTAGCTCGTCTCTCGAGCGATAACTATTGTATGAACTGAATAATTTACTTAAAGTTTAACATTTTCACAGCCCAATACACCATAGATTTTTACAGTTTCATCATAAATTACAAAAGTTCATTTTGACAATCAAATTTAAATGAATAAATGCATTTATTACACAAATATGTGTAACATTAATGAAAGTTATTAAATTACAATTGAACATTTTTACTTATTACTGTACACGATTTAACAATTAAAAATAAAATTCGAGTAATTGTAAGTAAAGAGGATCTTCCATAATTATAAGTACATATTAAAATAACAAAGCGATGAAAAATAAATGGAAAAAACACATTCTGCTGAAATTCACTTCGATGTCAAATCGATTAAATCTGTATGATGTGATTCCATTAAATGGCAAAAAATAAATCTATCAAATATAATACATTTATAATATTTACAATTAAAGTTAATGAAAAAATAAATAATATGTACACATTGAATTGTTAAAGAAAAATACCACTGGTTTGGATGTGCTTAAAATATTGACTTATAGCTCAAATTGTTAACATAGAATGAACATTACTTAGCAAATTCGTGACAGAAATGGTTAATTATAAAGGAAAAATGATAATTCAAACAAAATGGAGTGTGAAAATTTAACTGGCTAATTAATATATATATATAGGAATTATGAAAGTAATAAATCGTTGTTTAAACTTTCGTTGTTGAAAAAAATATACGTATGTATACCTAAATGTGTAGTAACTTTGAAAATAATTCACAAATGTTATGACTTAAGGCAAATATCTTACGTTATTGGTTATTTATCTTGATTTAAAATTGTCATTCGGTCTGCAAAATGAAAGAGTTTACAAACATACTTCATATCATTGAAATCATCATATACACATTCACCAAATTTCTGTTTAGTTATAAGATTATAATATATCAGGGCTTTGGTGGAAAAATAGGATATTAAAACTCATGCCGAATACATAATTATAGCAATATTTCAAAATCAATTGAAATAATGAAAATATGCACAGGCCCTTTTATAATTTTCAAATAAAAAAGTGAAATTAGCAATGCAAATGTATATTATTCAATATTCAAACTATGAAAAATATACTGCATAAGAGTTTTTTCGTTGACAGTAATGCATGTGACAACTTATCTAATTTCAACATATATAACATTTAGAAAAAATATATCACTTACATTTTAAGATATTTTGTTAAAAAGTAGAAAAGTAATCCTTAAATATCACTTCAGTTCGATGTTCTATAATATTTACACAATGTCTATGGTAGGCAAAATTGTTTTATAATCAAACTAAACAAGGCTTCTCTTGGTTTAACGCTGATTTCAGCTTTTTAACAATGTCTATTCTGTCCTTTATATCCCTCATATGGATAATTAATCTTATTTTCGTACTCATAAATTGATTGAAACTTTGCGTTGTTACATCGTTCAGTTCACTATGCAGGATCGGCAACAGTTTCGTTTTTCTGCTATCGATATCCATTTTCAATGCCTTTGCATCTTCTAGTTTTTCAGTTAAACGTATCATTTCTGTTTCTAAAGTATTCTGCAAAACATAATCAATGTTATTAATAAGAAATTATATTGGTAACCTTGTCGAAAAATCACATACCTCTTTTTGATTTGGTAATGATACGTCTTTGAGGGATTTTTTCATACGGTTATATCGAGACATCAATCCAGATATTAATGATGTAATAAGGCCTATATCATTCATTAACCTATTCAATCGAGTTGAGTGTGGTTCTTTTAGTGCATTGACTATTGTTATGCCGGTTTCATTGTTGTTTTTCGTCATATTGTCCAACGATTTTTCTTGTTTTTCCAATGCAGTTATTAGTAAATCTAAGCCCTCTTCAATTTTGTTCTGTAGAATTGAGTTGAAGGTTAAATTAAGTTTTTTTTTTAATTTATGCTTTCGAAGGAAAATTACCTTATCTGATATAAGATTTAATGATTGTTTCAAGGATAATTCAGTCAAATTGGTGTTTTTATCAGATTCATTTACTTCATGATGTACATTATTAGCCCTGAAACAAATAGAGATAAATTAATGTCAATATATAGCATTAATTTTGATATGTATAAATTAATAATTCTTACTCAGTACTATGGGGTTCATTCGAATCTATAAATGAATCTTCAGAAGTCAGAGCATCTATGTCGTTGACAAACATATTTACAATATCTAGTGCAGTATTATTGTATTCCTTTAGCTCAGCTGTGAACAATATGGCATTAAATATTGTTTATTATATCGAAAAAGTTGACATTTTGAATAATCGCTATAAAGTAATTAATATCGCTATACAAAATGCATTTATCAAATAATAATGTTTTTAACAACTGCACATAAACCATAATTAAAATACAATACATGCCAAGAACGCTCATATTCAATTAATCATAATTTACATAAATATCAATCGCTAGCGTAAATACAGAAAATACGCATAGTTAAAAATAAAAAAATTGGTAATCTTTTATCAATGAAAATACTTACAAATAATAATTTGTATGATGTGACCATCAGGTAAACTATGCAATAAAACTGGCCATAATTTATTCCAGTGAATTTCTTCAGGCAAATATGGACGAGTTTGCAGTTTAATAATTTTTTCATGCACTTGTTGGATATTTGTTGATACATTTTGATCAGTGTCAATGGATTCCTTTTGCAAGGGTTCAATATATGTTTCAACATTTTCACTATGGGTTTCGGGAGAAATATTCAAAGAATCATTATGAATTGACTCCGTAGAATCTATGGATTTATTTAGAATTGGTTGTGAAAACTCAGGTTGTATGACTGGTGGTTCATTTTCTATTACATCTGTAGAATTTATGCTCAGAGGAATATCAACGTTTTTTGCAATTTTTATCTCTTCATTTCTAGAAAGTAAATTCTTTTTCTTTTCAGGCAGTGGAGGTCTATCATCTTTAATTGTGGGATTTTCCAATACTTCTTTTTCTGGAATTTCATTGCAAGAAAGGTTTGCAAGATCTGATATGGCATCTTCAATAAAGGATTTGTTTGTTCTCCTGTCCTTCAATGATAAATTATCTTTGCTCCTAGAAATTACAAAGCAATTTTTAGAAATAAAATAAAAAAATACATAAAGATTCAATTAATTTCTATCTTACCCAAACAATTTTTGAGTAGCTGTGATATTTGAATGCTCTGTATTCTGAAATATTCTTTGAACATTTTGATTAGGGTTACATGGCTTTGAAAAGTTACTGTTACAATTATTTGTTTGAAAAGACATGTTGCGCATATTAGACATATGATTGGATTCTGATTTAGATCGAAATATTTTTGGACCAACTGGAGGTGGAGCAGAATTAAACTTATTAGATTGTAGTTTTTTATTAGAATCTAATGGCGCATAGGGAATGTGTCGTTCTGGGTGAAGATTAAGTGGTTCAGCCCTAAATTGACCAGACATTTCATAGGGTTTGTTGAAAGAGTCTAAATTGTATTTACTTTGGTCGAAGTTGTTTTGGACATATTTCGGAACTTCCAGTGGATGTAAAGATTTCTTTAATTCTCTTTCAGCTAGTTCTCTTTTTCGATCTAGAGGCTCAGCTCTAAATTGTCCAGATTTTTCAATAAAACTTTTATTATTGTGAACCCTTTTAATTGGAACATCCGATCTAGGTTGAGTATTTTGGTGATATTCACAACCAGTTTGAAGAGAGAACTTAGCATTTGACTGATCTATTTTATGAAGAGTATCATATTTCATGCTAGTAGACTTAATGTAAGGATTAATACATTTCCTAGCACTGTTTTCTAGTGTTTTACTGTATTGAGGGGGGGCTTCTGGTGGTTTTCTGACCATCATTTTATCAGGATTGCTTATGTTTGACTGTGGTTCACCTGATTGTGTAAAATTGTCAAAGGACATTCTTTGAGAAAGTTGACGTAATTCTTTTTCCTGTTCAGGGGATGCGATGAATGGATCATCATATTTAAATAATATATCAGAATCAGCAGGATGCATTGCGGGTGATAGCATAGGCATACTAGGCCGTGTTAATCTTTGAGGTTTTAACGAAGTATCCGGAGATAATGGCATTAAAAGTTGTCTATTTTTGGGTGGTCGCTCAGGTACCCATTCATCGAGCGATATGGAAGGTCCCATAATTACTGGTCCTTGAAAGATAGAATTTGGTGAATCCATTACTGATGATACTGGACATTTAGAATTGTTTGGATCTAGCTGTTGAGGTGGTTTTTTTAACCCCGAATCCATAGAATTTTGTCGAAGCATATTCATATGGTTTGTTGGATTTTGAGGATGAAGATTATTCATCATGTGTCTTGGATCTTTCTTATTTTGGTCTTGATGTCTTTCATAGAAGGATAATAATGCTTTTTTCTGAATAGCTTTGATGTTTTTTCCTTCATATATATTAATACACTCAGCTACTGTTTTGCGAGGTGCTACAGGAGATGGATATCTAAAAATAATGAATTAATGTAATTCAAGGGTTACATATAATTTTTTTTGAATAAGTTTTCAATATTGGAATTTGAATAAATATAATTACACTGGTGCATTTAGATGACTTGATCGATGAGATGAGAGAGAATTTGAGAAGGATGCTCGTTGAAGAGAAGGTCTATCAGTCAATATTGAAGCGCGGGGCATGTACAGTACACTTTCTGAATTTTGTTTTTGTGGAGTTTGGACACGAGCTGAATGAACAATTAGTTGTCTAGGACTAGTTCCAGATGAGTTACTTACATCAGACATATCACTCAAGGAACCTGTTTATGTATCAATGAATAAAAAATTTTGTCAATTTAAATTACAATTTAAAAAAAAAAAAATGATTTGGTTATACGAACCATGCCATTTTAATGTTTCAGATGAAGACACACTTCCTGATCGAGTAGTTACTGTACTTTCTCCATCCCAGGAAGAGACATGGGACATTGATATGACAGAGGCATCAATATCACGTTTCAAACTAAAAGTAAAATTAAAATTAGTAAATAAATAAATTCATACAACAAAATTATAAAGATTATTATATCTGAAAATATTGTGTTGTTACAATAATAAGAAAAAAGAGTTTCATACCTATCGATAAATGGTGTTGAAGAAGAATCAGAACTTGAAACATAACTATGGTAACCTTCTGATTGTGCATACGATGATTGCTTTTGATGTTGTATGAGAGTTGTCTCATCGAATTTCTTTGTGTATTCTTCAAGATCGGCTTGTGTCAAGGGTGTAATGGACTCTTTACTATATGTTTTGTACATCATTTTTGGAACATCGCGTTTTTGCTGATCTCTTTCAGGAGGAGATGGACTGTTAAAATCATTCCCATTGGTACTTTTTCTATGGTCCATGTTGTGCAAGTATTGAATACTATCAAAATTTTTCTTTTCACAACGTTCCAAAACAGTTTTCAACTAAAAATATCCGTCATTAATAATTTTTGAAATCAAAATACAATAACAAACATTAAAAAAAAAATCAGAAATACCTGCTGTGGTTGAGATGAATTACTTCTTTTCATATACGGTCTGGTGTATTGGATAATATGTTCTTTGGGGTAATTGGTGTGATCTGTCCAAGATTTAGACCGTTGAGAACCCCCTGTAGGTGGAACCTTAATAGCTACAGGAACTTCTGCAGCAGCTGGCATCGGCCACGACGGATATTTTTCATGACCGGGTCCATACAGAACATCTGCAAAGCCGAAACTATATATAGTGAAGCCACAAAATACAAACTTTTCGACCTCGAAACCTATACAAGTCACCATATTTACATTTGAGAGTAGAAGCATCCCTGATGGGAGGATGGTGTGAAGGTGGAGGGCGACCAAAGGCGCCAGCGCCGCCACCCGTTGACATGGTGCCTTTTGCGCCCCAATTCTACGCCCATCCCATTTCAAAGACGGACATCTGGAATAGGAAATAATTGAAATGAATATCGAGATGATAATCCGATTTTTTCAATAGAAATAGCAAGAAAGTAGAGATTTGAAAAGTAATGTTCACATCTGGTTGTTAGATTATTGCAAGTGTATGAATCATCGTGTATGAATGAAATATTATTTTTCCGATTTCGTATTGTATATAAATTATTCAATGTCAGGAAAAATATAGAAACAGGACTCTTTTCTGTATTTGGGACGGCGTGGGAAGACCTGATACTTGAACGTAGGCATACGAGCCACCAGACTTTCGCATTACACCCATTCTACGTATTATTATGTTATTATTATCATTTTAAATATATCAAAGTAGCGAGATATATATTATATATTAAATGAAATTTTCTTAAAAGAACATCAAGTGACTCCTTTTACGAGTTTGGTACGGTCATGAACACGCTACCGCAAAAAATAAGCTTAACTATTCTTTTAACCCTTTTGAAGCACTGTGGTTTCGAAAATGGCTCACTTTTTCAATACCTTTTACTGTAAGGTGGTGTTAAAAATGTCTTATCTTGAAAACTGAAAATAAATTAAATAACAGAGTTTTACGTCGAGTTTCGCCTACTTAAATCGGTCACCAATGGATGACATATAGTTTTATTGTTGAACTTTTGGCTGTAGACTTGTCAATGCATGTCTAATTAATTAAAGAAATACATTGCTTTTCTTATTTTTTTATTAATATTATGTAACTTTACTTCCTTAGTAAACAAAATGATCCTTTTTTTTAACCATTTACCTGCGATAAAAAATAGCCATACAAGTCCGTAGTTATATTTAATCGAATTTTCGATTATAAATATGCATCGTTATTTTTTTTTTCTAGTAACCAAACGTATCAATTCGTACTCATAGTATATTTTTTTTAATAATGAAATACATAATATTCCTTATAGTTTTTGTTTAAATTCTGATCTTTATTTTACAGACTTTTCAGCTATGACACTATAGCGATCATCTACGTCAAAGGGTTAAAACTTTATGAAGATAATATTTCTGTAAAGCGAGAGCTTTTTACCTAAAATCCTGTGTCTCAAAATACAAATGTTTTTATCCGATATTAAGTATATTTTTATTAAATTTCACTGTACTGAAGGGGGTGCGACGAAAACCCCATTTTAAAAATTTTCGCAATAACTCAATAATTGAACGGACTATTCAAACCACAATTTACAATAAAATACCTTAAAATACTAAATATGTTACTTTTATACATATAATATTCAGATTTTTTATTTTAAGTAATACGTTATTATAGAAAAAATCCAGGGTTTTAATTTACCCTTCGTTGGAATCTCCCAATTTTTTCATACTCCGCATAAAATTAACCATTCGATTTTCCTGGTTCAACGAAATTCTAAGAAACACATCAACCGATAGAAAGCATCGGAAAAAATCAAAATAAATTCCAAGGACGATCGGAATTATCGACAACGACAAAAAAAGCCACACGGTACGGTAAGGTCGCCGGCCACGTTCGAACAAACGAAAATACACGTCGGTCCGATCGCGATTGACGCATTGTGCGACGGTGAAAGTTCAGCCCGAGATTCGGCATTCCTTCATGGCCCGGCCATCGTCCAAATACGGAATGTTGTCGGAATGTTTCGACCGCGTTGCCGTTTTCAGGCTGATCGGGATCCATCCAGGATTTGCTAGTCGAAGGTATCGGCGGGTGGACGTCGGGTTTTCCGATTGTCGGCGGAAAATCGGGTGTGCGTTGAAGTTTTCGGTCTGACGAAGTTGAAGTGGACGATGGCGGACGGTACGTGGGCGTCGACCTTAACGAGTGCTTTTAGTGGTAGAGAGCCGGAGATGTAAATTGTCAGTGCGCAGAAATGCGGATTTTCGTATCGAGCGTATGAAAAAGATAACGACGGATAGGTGTA
Organism: Hydropsyche betteni; assembly: GCA_028571205.2. Classification (NCBI taxonomy): domain Eukaryota; kingdom Metazoa; phylum Arthropoda; class Insecta; order Trichoptera; family Hydropsychidae; genus Hydropsyche; species Hydropsyche betteni. The sequence goes on along the minus strand of JAOXNN020000031.1, from coordinate 770,384 downwards.
TCTCTATACACCGATTGCGAGAGTGCCGCGATGTGTTGGCAATTTAGTTCGAGGGGTGCAAAGGTGAAGATAATAATTTTTTTAATTGTGCAAAAGTATGACTTTTCTTTTGCTATTTTTAAGTTCTTTCAGCATATAGTGTTGTTTATTAACTAGCGGCTAGTATCGGGACTCTGTAATATAGACAACAAATTGATGGAAAAGTTGACAGCGCATTAAAATATGATTAGATTCGTATTATAATTCTGTGTGTGTGTAACAATCTATCGCGGAAACTTTTTTATTGGTTTGTCTGCCTGATATAGTGCAATGTGTTAAAGTGATATCCATCTCCTTGCCAAAATATCAATGAGTATTGTAGTGTATCATATGATCAAAAGCAAAACCAATCGATAATTTTATGAAGAATATAAAACACCTTAAATCTGGCTTATCGATGCCTAAATGCTTCTATGCGTTTGACATTTTTTTTCATTTGATGTTGTTCATTGTTTTTATTTTTATTTTTAATGAAACTTTAAAAAAAATAATATAATATATTTTTTTAATAATACGTTTTAAATTCTTTGTATTCTTTTGTCATCTTACGATGGCGTCAGATCATTAACTCTTTGTAATGAAATTTTCTTTTCATGTTAAAACAGCGTCAGATCATCATATTTACTGAATGGTTACTTAGTTCCAACGGATTTCAAAGCACATTTTTGCCAAATTTAGTGAAGAATTGTCTATCGGTTTAAGAGTTTATTGGATACATACATACACCATTTGAATTTCGGAAAAAGTATCGGGAAGGCCTTTGTCCAGCAGTGGACGTGAGTTGGCTGTTTATGATGAATATTAGAATTATTATTAAAAAAAATCGTTTGAATTATATATCTAAAAAAGATGACATTTTGAACTTTACCTAACGGAGGTACATTATCTCGGGAGGTCACTGGATATTTTAATCAAAAATTACAATACAATAATTTGAGATATAGACACTATAGTTTGATTTTTATGCTAAATACTATTATGAAATGAATAATAAAACACCTACGTATATTTTTTTTAAATAATAACTAACAACATAATATTTTCACTAAATTTTTTGAAACATATATCCAAATGTATTTCAGTCCACGTATAATTGCATCGATCATAAATACACATTGTAGGGTTGGGTTAGCTTAAGTTAACTTGTCATGGATCAAATAATAATATACAAGATCTGCGACATACAAAAAAACAAAAATTCCAATCGAACCATTCATTATACAACCATCCCATGAACTAAACTGTCACAACACCACATTCAACACTTACGATGCCGAGCGTATTACCAATATCGCGATATTTACGATTTTACGATCTTATAAAGATAATTCCGCGTTATTCATGAAGCCTGAATCAGGCTGCGTACGACGCATAAACAACTCAAACGTACAATACGAAACGCTAACCACAAATCTCCGACTCTGGACATCCTCGGAAGACGCTTCCACAATAAAAGTCGCCAAAGGAGCGAACCGATCGTCGATTTCGTCTTATGTAAGTGTTGTGCGCATCTTACTTTATTGCCAGTGTTGTTTTTATTGTTGTTGTCGATGTTGTTCTGCATAGACGAGTCTCTTTCTCGCTCTTTCGTCTTGGGTCATCTTCGCGGTCGTTAAACTCGATGGACGAAAATCGGCGGATTCCGTGGCATGTGTAAGAACGAATATCGGTGCGTATAAAATAAAGTAGAGCCTCGATTATCCGGAATAGAACGGGGATTGAAATGGTCCGGGTAGCGAAAAAAAAATTAAATAAAAATTATTTATGGTATGTATTTCATCATGCATACAATCTTTAAGTATTTTTTAAATGTATTTACAATCTATTTATTTTTACCGGATAATAAAGGTTCTACTATATTCCGAATACAGAATGTGCACATCTGAAGTCGATTCGACCTCGACAAACTATAACAAATACGATCAGATGGAACAAATCAGACCATCATATCAAATCATCAAATAGCTTCGAACCTTCCCACGAAACGACAAACCTAAAGCGACCTCACGTATGCAAAACTTTTCAGCACGAAGCGTTTGCAAATCACGTACCATTTGCGCACCCTGTGCTTTTACTGTGGACAATAAGCGATGGAATCTGTTTGGGTTACGACACGCATATATGAGATCATCACACAATGTATACACACGTTTGTAATATCGCATCTTCAACGAGAAAAGGGGAACGGAATTGTGTGGGTTCCGTTTGTCGGCGAGGTGAGATTTGTGCTTGCGAAAAATTCTATGTTCCTTTCGTGCAGGGCTTTGTTGCATGCGGCATGTTAATTGTGCGTGTTTTAGATGATTCAAGTGCCCTTAAGATTATCGTAGAACGTGCGATCACTAATTGTGATTGTGGGATGAATATTGAATTAGATCTTGATTGAAAAAGTCACGATGAAATTTAGAAATGGAATAGATAAATTAAGTAATTAATTTTTGAATTATAAATATTTTAATAGCTTCGAAAATTTGTGATTCTAACTCAAAAACCATTACGAAAACAAATCGACACACTTCAAACACGATTTCATTCAAAGAGCGTTGCGCGATTCCGTTCATCAAAAGGTTAAACGGATTTGTCGCATTTAAAAAATATTACGAAAACAAAAATGGATGATTAAAAAAAGTAGCGTACATCATTAATTTTTTTTTAAGAAACGCTCGAAGCGATTTCGCAACTTTCGTCGCCCTTAAGACATGATTGATTAGCGCGAAGCGTTCATATTTCGAGTCGTTAACGAAAATCTAATGAAAAAAGACGGGTGAATACTGGAGCAAGAACATCAATTAACGAATATACCATAGTGTAACATTAGAGCATTTTTCAATCGGTTTGAATGAGAATCAATTAAACGCTGCCATATCAGCGGTACGCAAACGGCGAGAAAGTTTATGACAAGGTCTTATGCCGTTTAAAGGTGAATTATGATTGATAGCCGTTCCGAAAAAAAATTGTAAAGTGTTTGAACTTCGATAACAAGAGATAATCGGAAGATTTCGTTGAGTTTTCGTTAGTAACATAAAGCTACTTACATATTGAAATTGTTATGAGAACGTCATCTCGATTAGTACAAAATGTTTATATGTTATCGAAGTTTAAATAGATTTTTTTATATTCAAAATATAAAAGTCGTGAAACTAAATAAACATACAAATACAAATCGTACCGTAAATGATCGTATTGCAGATAAATGGCTAAAAGTTGAAGGTCGATACACATTTCATGAAATGTATGCGGGTTTCGATCTCACCTGTAACAAGAAAAAATAATAAATCAATAAAATTTATATACAAAACACAACGATAAATTCAATAAAAAGAGACAACGTAACAATTAAAATTTCTATGTGCAATAAATAAATATGCAACAGACTCGTTTTTTTATAGGAAACGGAAAAATTTTGAATGTTTCAATTTTAAGTATAGAAATTACGATGAATTATCGTTGGGTTTGAGCGTTGTTTGTAAAAAAGCTCACATAAAAATCAACATCCGCAAAAAGTAAGCGAATATTTTTCAATTTATAAAAAAAATCTTCTTTTAGCCAAATCTATCGAGAATGTGGAAACATTACTATTCATCGGTGGATTCGAACGAGGAAAATAACGACGTAACAACATAATGCAAATTGACCAGTGCGCAAATGATGAATTACATAGACGGCGGACATTACACGTGCGTTTTGCGCCTTTTTATATATATATTATATATACATATATATGTATATTTCGCTTTTAATTTATTTAAATTGGTCGTCGTTCAAAAGTAGCCACGGCATTGAACCTGAACGAGTTATACGGGTTTGTTCCGTATCGAAAAACCGAAATATCCGTATATAAGGCTAACATTATATATCGAACATGATGTTTATGTATACGAGATGCGTAACCGATTTCACCACATTACGAGCCTTGCACACGTAATCAGCCTGACAAAGCGTTATTTCACTGTACGTTTGATCGATGTCGATAAATTTCATAAGTCGTTTGGAGCAGATTCGATGGGACAAGTTAGGGTTACCGGATAAAACGTCAAGAAAGGAGGACGTTTTATTATTATCATCACATGGAAATTGCATCTCGAATCGGCCAATAGGAACGCTCTTTTTGATGGTCACGAGACAAAGTAGAATTTTACACTTTTGTCGTAGCTGAAAATTCGTTATTTATATTCGATATGTTTTTATTTATATTATTTGGAGCCGAAATAATCGAAAAAAGAGGAAATTTTAAGATCAAATGATGTTTGATATCAATTAGGAAAAGAATATTAATTCTTTTAGGGTAGATTTAATGAAAAAAGTATAGGGCTACCGAATGAAACGCTAAGAAAGGAGAAAATTTTCTTATTATTATATAATATTATCGCGACATGGAAATTTCATCTCGGATCGACCAATAGGAATGCTCTGTTTGATGAACACATGACAAAGTATAAATTTATGCTTTTTTCATAGCGGAAAATTCGTTATTTATATTCGATATGTTTTTATCTATATTATTTGAGACCAAAATAACCGATAAAAAAGTAAGTTTTAAGTAAGTTTTTTTCTCAATTAACTAAAGAAATATGCCTTTTTTCGAATATTATAAGTTAAAATACTATCCAAACATAAATTAGATCTAGTACACAAATTCAGACTGATTCTGATCAATTGCGCAACGATGATTGGAAAGATTCAATAAACGAAGAAGTCCATCCGGTCGACAAATTAGCATGGCAACGGTTTCATCACATCGAGGGATCATTGTTGTCATCATTTCATCGTTTTCTCGGTCGTCATCGTCAGTTCGTATTGCCTGTCATCGATTTTCTTTGTTCTGTGAATGCTTTGTTGCTTATGCTCGGGTCACGAGCAACGACGCTCGCCTACGACGAAAAATTAGGTCGAATCGAAACTTCCGACTTGAGAGGTTCTGATTCGATTTCTAGATCTCTAGATCTCCTAGATCTCTGTGAGGTGTCGGACATCTCGCCGAAATGTGGAAATCTCGAAAAAACTTTCGGTTTTTATTGCCGAAAACGAGCACATCTCGATTTTTTTAAATAACAAAAATGTCGATACAATTGGGATCGAACGGAGAATGATTTCGAAGATCAATTTCATTAAGGCGAATACATAAATTAAAAAGGGGTGAAGGTGACACGGTCAAGTAAAGAAACCTTTCAAATATAAATGCATGGCGCCAATGATGATCATCGTATTGTTACGTATTGATAATCCTTTAACAAATTGGCGCCGAGTTGGATGTAAGTATATCTCGACCGTGAAGTGTCGATTATATAATTTTTTCGAATTTGATGATCAGGAAAAATATTTTTTTTATGGTTTATGCGAGTCTTTTAGATGGATTTTATATGGGTGTTTAGTAGTTTTTATCAGAGCTTTTAATTTGTTTGGATTATTCGCGTCATAGTATTTGGTGAATATGAAAATCCAATCATCATTGCCGGACATGCCATATAAAGAAACTAAAATCTTTAAAAAAATTTAAATATACACACTTATGAAAACGCATAGCAGCAAAAATAATTACGCAACGAACGCACTCGACTTAATGGAAAAATAAATAACAAACATTAGGAATACGGACTATTGAGACTAATTTTCGTATTTTTTACTTTCCAAAACCAATATTGTCAATCGCACACACATATATATAACCATACAGACTAATTTAGCTAGTTGGCTATTAACACAAACGAAACGATTCAAATGACTAAGAGAGCTCAAGGAAATAATTAAAAAAAAGAAACAAGATCGTTGACCATTCATTGATCGATGAAAATTCTTTCGAGATTGCGATTCACGAATAATTTTGTCTTTATGACTCAACGCTAAAACGCGAGAACATATTACACTAATATCCTGTGTGGTATTCTAAGCAAATCTTGCATCAAATTAATTTTTTTCGACCACTTATCGAGTACATAAACAAAAAATACTCAATTAGACATGATGTCACTTCTTCAATGAAATCCTTCGATTAACATTACGATCGCCAATCGACACGTTCTCCATTATGGACCGATTCTATTTTGGAAAGTGGAAAAAAACTCGGATGTCATAAATACAACGAAGTTAGCATCTAACAACGTTTAATGATTCTCATGCGAACATCCCGCTTCTTTTCTAACCGATGTTATCTTTATTGAACTCGTGCGTCCCATTTTTACATGTTCGTGATCGAAGAATTTCGCCGTTTCTTAAAATTATTTTTTTTAGACGCTTCTAAGATGAATTTGTTATAGTTTAAATATAGAAATGTTCGCATAGTCGATAAATATGTCTGTCAAAAATTGATACATCATACAGTTACTATATAAAATGTGTAAGGAACATCAGAGTAGTGAGAAACATTTGAAATGATTGTAAAACAAATCAAAAATAAAATCTCGTATAACATGGTTATGTGATTCCACACAAACGTGTTATACGAGGTTTGAAATTCATACAAAATTAAGGTATTCGTTCCAAAAAATATTGAAGTTTGATTATACCTTTTTTAAAATACATTTACGTATTTAAATAAAACGCATTATAGGTGCTTAAATTAAATTTCACAGTGCTACTGGATAACATTTAAACCCGAAACTCGATACATACACGGTTAAAAATTAATAAATATAACTTCCAAATCACACGAAATTCGTAAAAAAACGCACTTACAATGCATTTTTGTTTATGTTAAAGTGCAAATTTGTCAATAAAAATTTGATTTCCTAAGAAATAAAGGATTTAATTCATATTTTATCATTTTTTATCGAAAACCGTGTTATAGAAAGCGTGCTGTATAAAAATAGGTCACAATTCATTAACCGTATTATATCAAAATCGTGTTATACGAGGCCCGAATGTATAAAAATTGTTATTGAATGATCTAAAAATAAACCTTCCTTACTTCACCAATTTAACGGCTATATAAATACTCGAACTGATTAACGATAATGACAAGCGATTTGAATGCACATTACTTTTACGAAATGATTTGTTTTTAATTTTAGTTGAAAATATACATTCCACACCCGACTTTTATTACGATTGTCTATTTTGATACAATATGTCATTTCGTTGTACCAAACGATCGACAGTTTGTGCAACCTCGCCGTCGGCGATATTTAAACGATCGCAACTTTTATTGTAACTAAATGATCAACGGGTGTGAAAAAAAGCAACGGGAAAATACATATAAATGTCAAGGCGAACGATAGACATGATACGAAATCCTGTTGCATGTCAATAACGAAGGACATTTCACTTTCCTGGAATAATAACATAAGAATATCAATCATTGACGACATAAGAATCATCAATATATGCGTAACTTTTAATATTAGAAAAAATTTATATAAGCCATCCTTTGAAAGGTTAAGAGGCATCTGAAAGAGGTCTATCGTGGTCAGTCCTTAGGGACGAAAAGGGGCACTCTCGAAGTCGTGCTGATGGTCGCTCCGGGTATTCAAGTACCGTTTCGTGTGCCGATTTTATTCAAGACCAAGACCACGACAACGAGAAGAGACAGGGACGGACCCGGGCACGGGCCAGCGGGGGGACAGAGACGGACACGGAGACTGGGCCAGTTCTCACTGGCGAAATTTGCACCGAGAAACTGGAACACGCTCTCGTGTTATCCGTTGCATACGCCGATGGTGATATAATAACTGGTGGACGGTGTTGTCTTGTTCGGGTCCGGGATGGTAAATGGGAAGGTTGTTGTCCACTTTCGTGACGAATGCGTCGTCGAGGATCGGCCGATTTGATGACTTATTTTAATGATATTTTAAATCGCAATTACGAAATAATGATTAATTTCGAATGAATAAGTGCTCGGAATTGCGTAATGTTTTGAAAAAATAACGTATAAGTTATCATTGTTGACTTATGAAAATTACTCATTTTTGATAAAAAAATATTTTTTTTAAATTCGTTATGATACAAATGATTCCATTTAATCTATTATTGAAGGTTAATAATATAAATATTTCTAATTAAAAAAATTGTAATATAAAACACAAGTTTACACATGAAAAACATACGTTATTTTTTCGGAAATTTAAACAAAGCAGCAACGTCGTAACAGTATATGCAATCATTCGAAATAATATAAATGTAAAATAAATAAAAAAAATTTAAATACGATTCAAAAGCACAGAGTATAAAACGTTCGTGACTGTCGTGTCAATACGGTCGGCGTCAAAGCGCGCAATTCAATCGGAAAATAACAGCCATTTAATTCTACAAATTGTATATGTTTACGACGAATTAAAAACGCGTATGTAATACGAATAATCCAATTGCTATATACTTTCCCCGTAGTGTGGTGAAAGTGTTTTCAAAGAAGCATTATTGGAAAACAAGAGGATTCGTTCGCAATGCTCACAATTGAAACTCAGTTACAATTGTTTTAATTCACATACGCAAACGTTGAATGGGCTCTTTTATTCTAATTATCGCAAAGCTTAATACTCGAAGAATTCAATCATATGAATCACAAATATGAAACATTTCGTTTTTTATGCAAAAACAAAGGATCGTGCCAATTGGAAATGCATGACGACAGACTGCTCATTGGGAAAAACGAATGTTAAATCTTCTCGACGATGTAACGTTGACAATTGACATTTTATATATTGTTCTACAACTAGTTATGTACGAAAATAACTGCATGAATAATATGCAAACTTTCCGTTTGATCGGGTTCGGGATATCCATAAATCTCGTCACACTGAATGACATTTTCAACAATCAACTCAACAACTTCGTACATTATATATTCATCCAGGTCTGATGGATCGAAGTGAGATATGGTAATATGTAAAATTTGATTATATGGAACACAATATAAGACACAGAATAAATGACTCATTATTTTTCAGTTGTTTCACCGATCAATCTAAATAATAAACATGATGCTCAATCAACCTCATTGTCAGAGTAACACATCGAGTGCATTTTACCACATTTACTTGAATATATATATAACACATCTAGTTACGCATTCCGCATACAGAATCCATGGGAATTCATGAGATGAAACCGTAGATACGTCAACAAATATGGTAAAACGGGCTACTTCTCATTAAATTATGGGGTAAATATTATGATAAATCCCAAAAGACCATTAGACGTCGACTGAGAGTGTGCTTGGACTCGTCGTTTTGATATATGCATATGAAACGTGTGACGCATTTACGAGGTTCTTATAATCTTGATATGGCGTCAGAGAATAAAGTCTAATGTATATTATGTAAATCAGATTGAAAATCACCGAATAAATCGAATTCGATAATTTTGTAAAAATGGTCGATATTAAATTCTGATTTGTTCAAATTCAGTTTCCGTTCCAGATACATTTTTCTAATAACCTATATACCACGGAGTTGATAATTATGAATAGAGTTTCTTATTCGAAACGAACATAGGAACGCCGAAACTACCGTAGTTTATTGAAATAAAAAAAAATTGACCGCGATCAATCGCGGCGGATATTCACACATATACGTCTAAGGTAATTTCGGTGCGGACTGACCCAAAAATAACATAACTGAAAAACGATAATAATACGAGAGATTATCTACAGATCGACGCTTATAAAAAAAAAGAAAAAATCGGAATAATTGACGAAACGGAACGCAATTCCGGTGTGGGTACCTACGTACTCGAAAAGCGTGTGCTTACTTTCACTAAGTTTTTCTCGCGATTGCCGAAATTTCAAGAGTACCAAAATAGAGCCGCAATTACGCAAGACTACTTACGATCTAAAAATAAAAATCAATTGACCCGACCAAACGAACACTTGCACATTTCCATCGTCGAACACAATAGAGGATATCTTCGCATTGGATCGAGAGCGAACACCTTTCAGCACATCTGGCGAGGCTTTCTCGGAAAGGACTGCTCTGACCCAGCCTCTTATGCATATTTTATACATTTTACATACGGTTGACCTGCACGAGAGTTCAGCGAGAGAGACCCGTTCGAAATGTCAACGATTTCGTTTACGTTTTGGGAGCACCGGACACTATGTACGGTTGCTCCACTTTCCGTGTGAGAGGCACGACGAAGCCAACGTACCTGAGTGGATGTACGAGAAAAATTCGACTGTTGAATGTTTACGGTGTAACAACGCCGAAATTATTATATTTTCATATAATTTTTTGTTCGATCGTTTAATTCGAACGAATCCGTCGCACTTTTAGCATGAAGTGCGTGAATGTAAGCAAAATCGGCGTATTGTTTTATAAATAAATATTGCATGATGTACTCATTCAAATTAGCATATGCAAACCGACAACGGATTCATTCATAAATGCGTCGGCATCAAAACTCCTTATATGTACATACGAAAAAAGGTATGCGATTTTTTTTTTTTGTATAATTTGATCAATTTTAAAAACAGTCAATAGTGATGTGAAATGAGATTTTCATTATGAAAATCGCAATTATCTAATATCGTTTAAACGCTGCCGAGTTGAAGGCGTTAGAAATGTCAATAAACTCGGAGAAGAAAGAAAATTACACGGTTTGATGAACGTCGAAGAAGTCATCTGAGTCGGTTCCACCCAGCGCATCGCATTCATAAACAAAAAAATTTAATAATATATTACAAAATAGAAGCATATGCGTATTAAATTACTATGTGCGAATGAACATAATTGTTAAGCGACAGTTTATGCTCAGTTGAACGCATTATTGGAGGATTCGTCGACATGTCTATGAATCGAATAATGCTTCACTTTATATTCTTCCACATCGAACTCGAGCTAGATTCATTTAAATTACATATGATTTATGTGGGAACTCGTATTACGTGCAGTCGTGAATCTCGTTTAATAATCACGCACTCGAGTGATATAATCACGAATGATTGAACTGGCACATAATCGAACTGTCGTGTTGTTTGAATATGAAGTGTTAACTTGAAGCGGAGCCGATTAATCGATCTAAAACATCTAATGAAACTACTAAATTAATATTCGAAGAGTAAACAAGCATCCCATATACAATTGTTGCACTTCAAATTCGTCGTTTTACACTTTGACTCTTTGAAATTCTCTCTGATGTGTAAAAACTGTACTAACATAGATTACTGAATATAATCGGTTACGAGGATTTGGAATTTGAATATTGTAAAAGTTACAATGATATGTTTTCTAGAGAGGAATATGAAAACAATGAAACATAAGCTGCGTGACAGTTGGTCATATTTTATATCGTGGTTAATAATGATGCGATATAAATTGTAAGATATTCCCAAACGTATTTTTGGCCGCTAATGAAAACGAGAAAAACGGTACAATTTCGAATTTTTAGTGAGATAATCTATTCGGCGTGAAAACCGGAAAGACTTCCAAGTATTACATAGAACGAATATCTATATTTAACAGTGTACAATTACTGTTACAATTAAAAACGGCCATTGTATCAGTGCGATGACCACACGTTGATTCGGATGAAATTTTCACATTAGACAAAAATACGAATTAAATGAAGCGCAATCAAGACACACAAAACTAGACTGTTTTACGCGATAAAACATAATTCGAAAACGCACACTTGAGATATTTCTAATTATGTACATCAGTACATAATTAGAAACTGGTTGAGTAATGTCTGTTAGTGCTTTGCCCACTTGACACATTCGAAATTGATATTTTAAGAAGTGTTTATGTTACAGTCGATGACAACCGCTGCGATAATATCCGGTAGAGGCAATCAAACCAGCCTTTGGGGCATATGCATAACATTGTTAATTAACCGATTGAATGTGGTATGCGCAAGTTCGAATCAAAGCGAATAAGTATCGAAAGCTGTGTACTTTTTTTTATTGTGAACAAGATTCTAAGATGGACTGATCGAGTAGTTGGATGAAAAACGCCTGAACACCATTTTTTTTTTTCGTTGTGAATGTAATGAGTGGGTTATATCAAGATTTACCGATATTTTTAAATGTGCTTAAAACACCGGCACATTTATAGGAAAGGAAACCGCGTTTATTTCTAGTTATAAAAATTATTGCATGGTGATGTTCAGAAACGATGATTTTATCGAATCAATAAAATCGTGAAAAAATAAACCTATCATTACCCGCAACCATTAAGCAGGCTCGTTTAGATTTTAGCAATACACGGAGAAACTGTACACAAATTTGCAATCTAATCGATGGTTATTTTTCCGGCAATAATATAAAATTTCATAGGAGATACCAGGTGTTTATATTCAACGATCGTATATAATGAAAAGTCTGGTTGAAAAAAATTCCGATAATAGCTACGATATCCTGACAACATCGTTTACTGTTGACATTCGATTTACAATGAAACGGTGGGGTAAATGTGTCGTCAAGTTAATTTATAATATTATAATAGTGAAAAAGTGGAATTTAACGGATCGTTTGCTATCCGTATTAAGTTAATCTATTTGAATTTCAGCACCTGTACACAAATTCGCATTTTAATAGATGATCAGTTTTCCAATAGGCAAACGAAATGCCTGAAGATGGGTGGTTGTATTATGTAATGGACGATCTGGTAAAAAATTGTAGGAAAACAGTTTTGACAACATTGTTTTCCATTGACATTCGATCTTAATTGAATCCATCAGATAAATGTGTTAACAAAGTACTTAGAACCTATCATTCATCTAACATTGACAACCCATTAAGTTAGCCATTTCAATTCGAGCAAAATTGCATACAAATTCGCATTTATGCTAATGCAATGTTCTAGTAAGCACGCGGAATTCGAATGGTAAAATTATATTTAGTGATTAACACATACATAAATATGAATCCGGTAATATATGTATAAATATAAATAAAAAAAATATCAATCAAAAAAATCATAATTATAACAACATTCTTTCCTATTGGTATTCGATCACTAATGAAATGATGTGATAAATGTGTCATCGAATCATCCCGACTATGAAATAACCCAGCACTTCATCCATCATCCGCAATCCAAATCCAACCCAACTTCACAATATAAAGCTAAACACAAAAAAATAGCTTTCATATTTTGGTCCGTATTTTGATTCAATCATGGCCAGTATTTAAACATTAATACTGACCATTTAAATTGAATAGTCTGTATTTATGCTAAGCACTCAATATCCATCGTTAATATATTTGACAGCACATACGAATGACAAATTTTTGAATTATCGAAAGTTGATCACAATATTTTGATGAAGCACGTTTTATATAGACTTTGTTCAATGTTATTTTATTTTATTTATTTATTCGTTATTTTATATCATAAAATATATCACTATGGCATAACAAGTCACCTCACATCGCCATGGTGGCCAAAAAGATATAAAGTGTCCAATTATTGTATAAATTCGCAAATTAATATTATATATACGGGGTGGTCTAAAAGTGTAATTGTAAAATATGTTTAAAATGTGTGATAGGTCATGTCATTTGGAATATTATAAGGCATACAAACCTTAGTCAAAATTGTCATAGTTTTTGAGTTGTTATTGTTATTTTTTTGATTTTTAATACAAAATTTAAGATTTTATACTTGCATACTAATGGTTTTTTTACATGAAAAGTAGATAAATAGCAAATAAATCTTATTTTTTCGTTTGTTTACTATGTATATAATCCTTAAATAGGTATACAATAATTTATATCAGCAAAAAAACTATCAAAAACACTTGATTAATTACTAAAAAATTACTAAGGTTCAAATATAATACATACACATATTTCAATTTTTTTTAATGAATGCCCATACTAGTTTCCACACTTAATCCCCTATATGTAATAGCGGATTTCTGTGTGTCTGTCCGTCTGTGTATCTGTGTCGATGACGCTCGCGAATTTAAAACGACGCGTCGATCCCCTATATATAATTCTTCATGCGTATATGGCCTTTATGCGTATAGACTTAACGTCTATAATATCACGCTTATAAAATCGTCTCTATTGACTTATGCAATTCGTCGATTATTACGCAGTGGAAAAAATATTTGAATCCCCTATACATGTATATAATCACCGATGACAGATGTCTGTGTCAATAACAAATGAATTGGTATTATTTATTAAATATTAAATATATTCAAATCGAGTACGGGCATCGGGTAGACTATATATCACAAACAAATAACAAATGAACTATTTTGATTTTATTAATTAAATATTCAAATCGGATACACATTTCGGATTCACACGATCGGGTTTTCACATTTTATCGCTTTCCGTTTCTTAACAAATCCACAGCCGATGTTATTAACATCGGATCTATATACTATTTGAATAGATTAACTAGCATTACGATTACCAAACATTTTTTCCCCAACAAAAAACCTCATTTCATCCGAACGGACAGTTTTCTCTCCAGCAGACGAAACCGTCCGAAGCAACGGACGCCACAATTCGCAACGACTTCGAAACCCCGTAATTTTTCGACAACCGGGACGGGACCACAAACGGGAACCCACCGTCCACCCATGAAACCTCCATGAACCTCCCGGCGCCACAAAGAGCGAAACTGCACACGAATCCGCGTTTCGGCCGCCGGACAGTTTTCCGGTGGGCACGCGGAATGCCATCGGAGATAGTAGGTGGTTATATTTAGTGATTGTATGTAATGGCGGGTTCGGCGGGTGACCTTGGGCGCGTGTGCGGGTGCGCTGAACTCGGACGCGAACGGGTTAACTGGTTACGTCAGCGGCGACACACAACCAGTTCCACCGCCCAAGCAAAAAACCAAAGCGCAACGCGAAATCGAACAAAAAAAAACCCTAGACACTTCTGGTCGAGGCGCGTCTAGCTGGTGCTGGTGCTCCGGACAGTGCCTTTCTTTGTTGGAAGGCGGCGAGGGACTTTCTAGCGCGGCAGTGGAGCCTTCGGACTAGGGGTCCCGATCGAGTATCCGATTATCCGGTATTCGGATATGTTCGCCCCTTTTTCTATATTCGTAAGTTCGAATATTTATGAAATCAATCGGATATTATTCGTGCTTTTATTAAGTATATCCCCTATATATAATAGCGGATATCTATGTGTGTGTCTGCCTGTCTGTCTGTGTATCTGTGTCGATGACACTCGCGACTTTAAAACGACGCGTCGATCCACTATATATAATTCTTCATGCGTATATGGTCTTTATGCGTATAGACTTAACGTCTATAATATCACGCTTACAAAATCGTCTCTATTGACTTATGCAATACGTCGATTATTACGCAGTGGAAAAAATATTTGAATCCCCTATA
>JAOXNN020000031.1:735937-753185 GCA_028571205.2 Hydropsyche betteni | reverse complement strand
CACTGCGATTTGTAGTCGCGAAAATGAAACGCATTGTTTTAGGTTGAAGTGCGCCCATAAACCACATGGGTGCACTTCAACCTAAAACAATGCGTTTCATTTTCGCGACTAAACGATCGCCGCGACTACAAACCGCAATGGGCGCCTGGCCTAACTGTATACTCATATAAAGACCATATTCGCGAAAAAGTCGCGAGCGTCATCGAACAGATACACAGACAGACACACACAAAATCCGATATTATATATAAGGGATTTCTATAGCAAAAGTACTAATTTTTGTAGTAAACAAAAGAAACTCAACTTTATGATTTTGGCGCTACACTGCCGATCCCCTCATTTGACAAAACAAACACACGTTTTCTTACACAGCTATAAAATTTCTAAAACCAAAAATATCGACGAGTCACCGTACACAAATCGAAAACCCATCGGGATGCTCCAATTTTAATTTATCGGCTCGAAAAGAAAGAGAAAGAGCCGTCGTCGGTGTTATTGCAAATGGGAGGCGGGCGGTCAGTGGCATTGGCGACCTTAACAGTCCTTGAGAACGGCCCTCGCATTCTCCGTATCAAGAGACTATCAACTTTCGCATTTCGACATTTTTATTGTCGCCCCAATCGCGGATCGCACGCGTCATTATCGGACGCGCGATAAGGCGTCTGCCTTCGCGAAAACCCTTAGGTACTAGTATATAGGCGCGATGTTAATAACATCGGCTGTGGTTTCGTTAAGAAACGGAAAAATGTGAAAACCCGATTGTGTGAACTCGAAATGTCATCATCATCATCATCATCATCATTCGGGTTAGTGTCGTTCATTTAAAAGTCGCGGAAAAATAAAAAATAAAAAAAGTCGCGAGCGTCATCGACACAGACAGATACACAAACACAGAAATCAGTTATTATATATAGGGGATAGGGGATGTGCGGTGAAAAATGTGTGCAATTTCGACGCGAGATGTAAACGAGGGGTTTCGAAGGATCGCTGCTTGTTTTCATGGGTGATAAATTAGTGCGGAATACGCGTGGAAGAGCTGAAATATTTTCCACGCATTATCAATTTATCGTTGTTGTTCGTTAAGTGTAATTGCAATATTGAACAAATCGTGTGTTGTTTAAAATGCAAGCTTATGCAGTTTTAAATTCAACATTTTACGCTTCGAATTGGACGTTTTACGTATCAAATTCAAGAATTCGTATTAATGAATTTCATTGATTTACGGTCTCAATCTTTTATTCGGAACAAGGAAATAGACATATAAATAGCCGAGTTTTCGAATATACCTAACGAAATTTTCTAGTTATCAAATATATCGATTTGTACTTAAACTATTTTTTTTTAAATAATAAAACACACAATATTCTTTATAGTTTTTTTTTTAATTCTGACCTTTCGTATTACAGATTTTTCGGTTATAGCGGTCATCCTATAGTCTAATTTTAAATATAAAACGTCCAATTTAAAGTATGAAACATTGAATTCAAAGTGTAAAAATGTAGTTAACTTCGACAATTATTTCATACACAATTTTAGCTATTGAGAATTCAATAATAATAATAATCAATCAATCTACTCAAACGACCACCGTTTTATATCTAAAAACCATAATGATAATTTGATCGATTATTTGAAAGAATATCAAAATTTCCATTATAAAAACAATGAATTGACCTATTAGAGCAATTTCGACACTGAAATCGATTTAAAAAATCAATATAGCAATTGGAAACGATAGTCCACAATCCTCGGGTTGGCAATGAATGTATCCGCATCGGAAACTCGTTCAGCATCCGATCCGACCGTAGCAGAAGGACGACACGCGGTAAAAATATTTAATGCATTTCTTTGTTGCATCACATTGAATAATATCGAGCGGACCCGTCTCGACGACGGAATTCAACTTTTGTAAAAAAGAGGCATCCCAATAAATAAACAGAAACGAAAGTTCGTCGCGAGATTAGCATCCAGACGGCGCGAATCGTTCCGCGGAATCTAAAAGACATTCTTCGATGATTTTTTTTTTACATTTAATAAATTATGTCGGTATATCTAAAGTGGTTTCTATCAAAATTGTAATGTTTTCATGTGAATAGTATAATATAATTTTCATTGGGATGATAATTTTCTTTGAAAATTTCTTTAATTTGTTGTATTTACAATATAAAATCAATACGCCATAAAGCGACTTTGCGTTTGTAAAAGATGCATCTTTTTCGAAGAATATTACATTATTTTAAAGTCTTATATTATGCGCGTACACGTAAAAGTTGAGAGGCTATTAAAAATGAAAGTAAAAAGGACGAATTTTTCCAACATAGTAAAAAATAACCATTGCTTTTAAGTACAAGAATAAAGGAAAGAGCAAAACGTACAAAATATAATTATTAAATTTCGTATCACCGGCGACTTGAGATTTTTAAAATACACATCATTTACACTGTGAATATTCGATAATGAAGTCCATGAATGCATCAATCAATGATTTCTTATTATGAAAACGAGTTCTTTGAGATGCACCAATTGCAGAGTGAAATTACTAACAGGGTTAGATACGACTAGCACGAAGATTGATGAACCATATTGACGCGCCGCGGTATGTCTTCGCGCACTTCTCGGGTTGTTTCATGTATTTTTTTTATAATATATTCTTTCTCCTTGGATTAATCTGTTCTGAACGAGAACAAATTGTGGTTAATATCAGATTAGAAATCATACGTTTCTTAGTTGCAGCCGGATCTATAGTTTTTTTTTTCATGAGTCTTTTCTTTTCGGGTAATTGTTTGGCTGAAAGTAAAAGTCTGAAAGATTTTTAAGCGATAAGTATTCTTTTGAAATTTTCCAAATAATTTAATTTAACAAAAACATTGATCTTATTCGTATTAAAAATGGAACGAATTGTGAAAAGTCTTAATAAAATTACAAGTATAAATAAAAGTTAAAATTTACAGACACCTTTAAAAATGGACTTTGCAACAAAATGCGGTCACAAAATAAGGTCAAATTTCGATATGTATTATAGTAAACGAGCGAATGCGATCGTCAAATTGTTCATCGCACTTTTTTCTTTTGTCCAAACTTGAGCCAGTTCTTCTGAACATGTGAGGCGAATACAATCGGTCTTCAACATTATTCGAATATTATCGAAGTGAACTCGTTAAAAATTTTATTACCAGACTTGCACGTTTATACAATACGTTTCAGTGCCGTATCTAGAGTAGTTTACATATAATATTTATATTGAAACAAATCGAAAAAAAATTGAAATATATCCGAATTTAATTATATCAAATCTACTAAACATTATCAATAAATCACTGGGAAAGCTTTTAAAAATTTTCAGTTCTATATATACAATATATAATACAATTATAATTATTAAATTTAAAAATCAATGTTTTTTTTTTATTTCTCGTAGCGAAATTTTTCCACATTACATATTTTTTATAAAGTATATTTGGATGGAAGTTATAACCTATCTTCAATTTTTATATGGTTACCATATGTTTTTTTTAGTATCGGTAATCTCTGAAACATATCCCCCGTGAAAAAAAAGGATTGGGTGTACTTTAAAAATAAAATAAATAGTCTGAATATGGATTATAAGCTTTATTTTATTGTTATATGGATTATAAACTTTATTTTGAGCCCCCCCCAATCTTGTATCCGGAGTCATCTGCCCTCTTTGCTACAGCTCTGTTGCGTATTGCTTCACAAAATAAGTATCCCGCAAAATTGACAATAGCAGCAATAAAACAATAACAAGACGCAAAATCGTATACAATAATATTTCACTTTTAGTGCGACATTCATTGGTAGAGCTTCGCAAAGATTTTCCGTTTGCTCTTTGAAGCTCGTGCCGCTTTTCGAAAAAAATAACATTGAATAAGAAATGTTTAATACATTGTTGCTCGATATTCGAAATGACAAGGATTGTATGACTTTCATTTAAATTTATGCGTTATTCTTGCACCTCTCTCCGGATTTGATTGAAAGAAATAAATTAAACTACTGGGTGAGCAAGTAAAATTTTGCAATTGAATTTTGAAGTATTGGCTCTACTTTGTTGAAGACCGAAATTAAGATTAACCATTGAAACATACGAATATAATTTCTTATATGACATATCGATTTTTTTTAAATCATTATTTGAAAGGAATATGAGGTTATCTGAAAATTCTATGAAATCAAATTCATACATATCATAAATATATTTTTTTCGAATTATGTTATATTTTATAGCATATTATGATCCTTCTTCGAACATATTGCAACTGTGAAGAATTTGAGAAGCACAACTTGACCGCATAACGAGGGCAAAATTCGTCTTGCTCGTTGCGGTATAATAACGATGGAGAGTTCGTTTCAAGGCCGATCCGATGATCATCAATAAAATAATTGAAAGGCGATAATTAAACTCGAAAAGGTTCCTCGAAAGACGCACATGTCCGAATATAAATACATCAAAGTGAACTACTCGAAAAGAAAGCTGAAATCGTCCGATTTTTACAAAGTCTTGAACTGTAATCATTCGCCGATTCGATTTCTATATTGTTGATCTTTTCATGTAATTAACTTTTCTGTCGTTATTAGTGTCACCATATTACGTTATCGTTACGTGTGCGAGACCCCGTAATATGGTGAAATCGGTTACGTATCTTTTGGTTTTTGAAACTAGTATAACTTGTCGCTCAGGTTCAATGCCGCATATCGAAACTGCTTTTAAACAACGGACAATTTAAATAGATTATAAAAAAAATATGATACTGTAATACGTATACGTCTCACGTGCGAGAGAGTTGAATCCATCAATGTGAAAAATTACATGGATTTACAATACTGTCGATTTTATGGAAAGTTTCTATTATAATTAATTTGTATTGTGTTTTCTGAATTCACAAAAAAAAAAAAATGATACTAACGATGTCTGGAATAATCTGAAATATAAGTCATTATCATTATTACACAATAAAGTTAATTGTCCGGGATCGGACGATGATTACACACAAAATCACAGTTGGAAAGTTTCTTCTTTTATTGGAAACCATAAAAACTGAGCATCTGACCCTTCTGCCTCTTTCGTCGTCCCTTTGCCCTTCTAGCCAGTTCACATAATAATTAGATTGATATTTCAGTGAAAGTATCTCAAGCCGAAGAAGATGCCCTTGACACGCGGAACATTCATCTAATAAATTTTCGTCGA
Source organism: Hydropsyche betteni (assembly GCA_028571205.2). Classification (NCBI taxonomy): domain Eukaryota; kingdom Metazoa; phylum Arthropoda; class Insecta; order Trichoptera; family Hydropsychidae; genus Hydropsyche; species Hydropsyche betteni. Next base: position 747,982 of record JAOXNN020000031.1, on the reverse strand, counting down.
ATTCCGTATTCGATTTTCTGAACTTTTTTCCGATTAATACAATGAAAATTCTATTTTATGTATACGAAATTATGAATAGTGTTTTTTACAATAAAATCGTTCATCTGTTCGATTCCTATCTCAGAAACGATATTTATGGAGAAACTGAGAATCATTTCGATACGGTTTTGCAATTCGAAATATAACTTAAACATGCAGACAAAGCTTATAAATCAGCGTCTGTCGTTTCGCATTCAGGAAACCCTTTGTGTATATTTTTACACGAATACAATTACCAGTCATGGAAAAACGACAGGAAAAAACTGTATACGATTTTAATAACTATTTGTTTCATATCTCATACTCCGATACCTATTTTTTTCAAATCTTTGATTAATAAGAAACGGGTCGATCGAGTTAATTTGTTTAATTTTAAAAAAAATCTAATTCCGCACGGTTTATAAATTTTTAAAACATTATATATTTTCAAAGGCACGTGCTTAGGAGAAGCACCTTCGTTTTCAGAAGCCTAGCAAGATTTTTTATAACATAAAAGATCAAATGACCATGTAAAACTTATTAATTATGTTGTATAAAAATAAGAGCCATACATGACGCAGCAGCTGGAGCGGCGACAACTCGATGAAAACCATTCGACCGAATGGACTCGTGGAATTTTCGATGTTCTTATATTATAATTATTTATATATAGTAAATTTACGACGATATTTACAATCTTCAACCACATTTTTTTTCACAATCATTAGTTTAAGCTTCCTCGTTTAACGCTCGATAATTGGAAGAGCCTATGATAAACAATGGTTTTCAACTGTGAATCTATTGTTTGATGTTAAGTGTTAATTTTGAAATGTGTATATTTTCCCATTTGAATTTTTATTAGCGAAACGATTGAAAATAAATTTCACAATTAGACGCGAACAGGTTAAAGATACTTGACGAATGGCGTAATCGCTTCGATAAAACTAACTATCTCTATACAAATCTTAAATGTAATAAATTGTTCAATAATATATATTTTTAAATTTGATTCGACTCGATAAAGTACAAAATAAGAATTTCGCAATATCATTTTTTTTCTGTGAAAGCTTTTTTTTTCTTATTCAAAGTACATCGATCTAATTTTATTTAATCCACATGTAAGCACATTATTGCGTAAGAACGCAATTATTAAAATTTTCGCTTGCAATCTGCTTATTACAAGAAGCGCACCGAAACCCATGCGCGGCCAACATTTTTTTCAACGATTCTTTTTTTCTATCCTTCGCGAAACTTTTTTGCCAACTTTTATTCGCTCAAATGAGTTCAGACGGGTGCACTTATCACTCCAGAGACTTTGTGGTGAAACTTCAAACGATGACCAAACCTAATCGAGCTGAAAAATTCCTTACTATGCATACTACATGAATTATCTAATTATCATATCAGGGATTTGTTTTGGGCAATAAACAATAAAAATATATACACGGTTTTAATCAGATATATTTATTAAACATTTTATTCATGTAATTTGTAGATAATCAATATTTTTTATGATCAAATTTAATTTAACAATTCGGCAAAGGAAAGATTTGTATTCGACTACTCGTTTACCGGAAAAAATTCGAACTTTTGATAGCATCGGAAAGGCTAATCCTGCGATGGACGTTGTATATGTTGCATACGATGATGATGTAGCATAGGATATAATTCGTATGTGGATAGATATATTGAGGCCTTGAGTTTTTGTGCCCTGGTCTGGGCCTGAGGTCTGTGCCAACGCTCGCCAAACTGGTTGTCAGCCTGTGTCTGTACTGGCCACTAAGCTTCACTGCACAACCGATATATGTATATATTTGTATTATTATTAAAAATATATATTTATGTTATGTGTGTCGAAAAATGCGGCTTTTTGCATTGTGGATAGCGAAACTTTAGTGCGAAATGTAGTCTATGAGCTCGGTTTGTTGGGAGGCGTGGAAATTTTTCGATTTGTATTCGGTTGTCTGGTGTGTGTTTTTTGTATCGTCTATGTATTTTTTTTTCAGTTATAAATTTTAATTTGAATCGATAATAGATTAATGAGTCTGCTCGGTTATTGTTCCGTTGCTTATTCACGGAAAATTATGAAAGGTTAATACAGTGTGAACTACCTGAAAATTATACCGAATTAATAATTTAAATATTGAGATTAAATCAAATCACGATATTTTATGATTCAAGATTTTTTTTATAGAATGAAATCATAAATTTTCAAATTACCCAATATAATCTAATTTTTATTAAAAAAATTGCAAGTATGCATTAAATCAAGTAACTCAATAAACATTCCATAGTACCTTTTAATTTCATAGAATAATTATTCACAATTATTTCAATTTTGGATAATTAGAAACGGTAATTTTCAGAGTGCTTTTGATATAAAAAAAACACACACACACAAACCGAAAAAGACAACACACATTCATTTATTCCGAAAAGTACAATCCACACAACTCCAAACACATTCGCCAATTCAAAACACAAAAGCAGAGGGTGGAGGTGACACAAGCCAAAGAAAGATGGGGCAGCGTTACCAATCTAAAGCCTCCTGCCCCCCCAACACGCAAACAACACCCTTAAACCTCCTTACAATAAACCACACAACACCAAACCGAACCGAACATTGCCGTTATGCACCATCCTACATCAGAAAAAAGCACCACACAATGCTCGAACCCGAAGCGCGAATCGCCGACATTCAGCACCCGAGCCAGTACCGGAACGGCACCGAAGCGGCCGCCGACCGCAGCCGATCACAGCCGACATCGCAAGAGGGGGGATAAACGTCGACAGTGGGGATAGGCGGCGAGGGAAAGAGGCAGCAGCTGGACGGGCATTGTGCGTTCGGTCGTTGTGGGGCGTCGACGTGCCTCGATCGCGAAATGTGAACCGCAGCCGTCCATTTCGAGCAGTTTTTCGAAATTCGCGCGGTTTGTGACTTGTGCGGGCCGAAGGGACAGAACGAGGGTTTACAAAGGTAAAATCGGATCGTGTTGTGCGGTTTTGAATGTCGTGCGTGTTCGCGGGCGAGTGTTGCCAACCGTCGCGGTTAACGGAATTTGAATGTTTGCGCGCGCGTTTCCGATTTCGGCTTTTTTTTTTCGGACGTTCGATATGTCATGATTAATGCATTTCGGTTCGCGATGACTTTTTTTTACCAAGTCGCCACATGTACGCATTGTAATTGCAATGTGTTCGCATCTGTTTTTTTTTTTGCGCTATTTACAAATTGACGCATTCGTTAATCAAACGATTTTTTTTGCTGTTGCGTAGATTTTTCAAAACGTTGCGAAAACGTTTTTTTTTTTCGAAAATAAATCCCATTTGCACGAACTGCATATGTCACGGTGAGAAAACGGCGATAAGATAATTTCATAGTTGATTTACGGTTTAATATGCATGAAATTTTTATGTGGAAACTTCGCGATCGACGATATTTCGCGGCCTTTTCAAAACGCATATCCACCCACATATCCGTCTACTTTTTTTTCATTCTTCGATAATTTATTTCACATATGATGATAGCTCGACGCAGACCGTTTTTAGCCCGCGGATCGAACGGCACATTTTAATGTTAATCGTTTTTTGAATAATTGACGAATGCATAATGCGACAACGATAAATTACAATATATGCCCTCGGGACGTGTGCAGACGCATGCCAATAATTTTACAACAATATGTGGGCATTTAGAAATGTTATTGCATATTTTGTACAAAATGAATAACGCTTTTTTGTATAATTGTATACAGCTTGTAGATTACCTTCTGCACGATGTCATGTGCAGCTTAAAAAAAATTATGGCCTTTCCAAAATTTATCGAACGATTTTGTATTTATTCCTTGTCATATGCGATGATGAAGTAGCTATAGATGAGTTTGAATACTAATTTGTCTGTTTTGAATCCAATCGATTTTACATATTTTTTTGATTTCATTTTGTTTTGAAGTTGGATGGATGAAATCAAAAAGGTACTTACAATTAGAAGGAATTGGATAAAATTTGCTCCAAGTCGACGAAAGTCTCGAAGTAAAATAGTAGATGACTGTCCATGTTTATAACGTTTGCAAATCATCCTTGGCCAAATATTCTAACAATCAGGCTAATGGTGCATCCATACTTATAATATAGCACACCATTTGTTGCTTTACTTGGTTAATTTATTCATTCGACTATGTCAACAGTAAGATCGTCATAATATTGTCATTCTGAAAACTTCGTCGGATAATTTCATTTTGATGTTACAAGATGTTCATCTATTGATTCAAACTACCTTTAACTTCAGTCACAACCGGAACCGTAGCAGTTTTTTTAACTCCCTGGCAAACATTAAATTTGGCGCCTCTCTATGCATTTTTTTAATTAGATCGGAAAGATTTATTTTATTAAAAAAATATATATAAACTCATTGATATATATTATAAAAAAAAACAGGACTATTTTTTTATATTATAAATGTACGGCGGCCGGGGTCGTAATCATCAATTTCTACAGAATTTTTCTTAGATAAGGCTTTATTTTGTCTTTATTCCCGGATTATTAATAAATGTAATGTTCATATTGTAACTATTGTAAGAAAATTTTACTTCATGTTCCACAAACTTCGAAAAATGTCCCTTCGTTCACTATCACTCCTGGTCGCAACCGACACGTTCGACCCATCCAAACTATTCATCCAACAAGAAAACATCTAACGCAATCACAAAGCGTACAAACGCACACATTCTTGTACAAACGATAATTTATCAATTTTATATAAGCAACAAGGTTACACCGTTCTTTTACATAACAAACACACAAAACCTTTCGCCGCACACAAAACCACAATTCGACCACGTGCACCGCACAAACCCACCCACCCGAGACGCGCTAATCCAATTGACAAAAATCATAACATCCGACGGCAATAGTCCTACGTTTTCGTAACCCGATTCCGCCGTACGAATACGGTTTCCTAGCACGTGCCAGTCCTCATGCCTTCGAAGTGCCGTCTGAAACCCTTCCGAAGGCTGTAAAGGCGTTAAACAATAGGCGCATAAAGCCATTGCGAACGAGCCGTAATTCATTTAGAGCTCTTTGCAATCGCGCGTTTTATCGTTGTGGGAAAAACGGATGTTATATTATATTCGCCGTAACGCGACCGAGTGTGGGTTTCGGGCCCGTTAATCTGATCGTTTCGAGCCTTGTTTATGTAATGTGCTAAAAAGTTTCGGCCCAAAGGAACTGTCGATGGTTGATTCCTGTCGATTGTGGGTGCGTTGATCTGCGAAGTTATGCTAGAAGTGGGGCGGTTTGTTATATATAAATGCGCGTTTTGTTAGTCTGAAACTCGAGATGATATTTAGTATTCGATTTCAAGAGTCTTCATAACCAGTGATTTTTTTTTCGTGATGAACATTTTATATGGTATCGAATGCAACGATATCGAAGCTAAGAAACGCGGTTTACATATATATAAATGTGCATGCTATAATAATAGTTTTTAGTTTAATCAAAAATAAACTTCTTTTTATTACTACGTATCATTATGACATATTAATGTAAAGGCTGCGTGGCCGTAGATTGGGGAGGGCATGAGGCCTCCCTGAATTTCAAAAATAATGACCGATCATACTTCATTTATGAGACTTATATTGTGATACATATATCAAAATCAATTCTTTTAATACCTTGACTTTGCATTTGTTATACAAAGTTGTATTTCAGCCCCTCTCTAAAACATCCTGACAATGAAAGGCTGTATATTACATAAGAAACTCTCAATGATTCAATTTTCTCGATCATCGAAGCTAAGCAATGTACAATAGTATTTTTATTAACATAAAACACCTAATTTAAAAAAAAATCTTGCCCTTACGTAGGCTGTATACGTCGACGAAAATAATAGATGTTCTTTTCGATTTACGAAGTACGAAAATGCGAACAGCCTGACCGTTGCGGTTCAGCAGATAAGAGACGAGTCCAGAGATCGTCTTGACATCGGCCATGAAACCGGAAAGACCTGATTATGCTAAGCCAGGAATGAACGGCTATACTGAAACAGATTCGTCTGAGATTTCTGTGTGATGGCAATGGAACGACGTCTAATCGTCCGTGTTCATTCACTCATGTTTAGTCTGGGTATTTCATGAAATTCCGGTAATAGTCTCGTTTTTTTTTTAATCAATTCAAATGTTTATCTTATATTGTGATGTTTTTAATTTGAATATATTTTGATACACTTCGTTTCTGCAATGTACAATTTTTTGTTCAAAATTCAACATTAGAAAAGTTCAGAATTATTTTCCATCTATGGAATGTTAGTTGTACAATTTTTTTTAATGTTAAATTAAACTCTGAAAATCTTAAATTTCTTAAAGTCTTAAAAATCTTAAAGTCCGAAAAACATTTCTAATGACCAGTCTTCACAATCAAACATGCGTCATTAAAATGATGAAAAAGTCAATATCGCGATTTGAATTATTTATATTAGTGGTGCGTATAATAGTTTTACATTGTATTCGGCACGTGACGGTAAAACCGCGATCTTTCTTGCAAATTATCTACGTCGTGAGTAAATTTACATGCATTTTGTCTTATTTTATGATCTTTAGTATCGTCTGCATTTAAATGCTTTTAAATTGACAGAGTGACGGCCTGTCAATAACATATCTAAGTATAATACTTATCAACAATATATATAATTGTTGGTATTGATATTATCTTTCGTTGTATTGATATTTTAATTTGTATGAATCTTTCAGATTATTTTATATCTGCGATATTAAATTTTTCCCGTTAATTAACGTTTTCGTTATTCGTATCGTATGCATATAATGATTGCAAAAAACGAATCTTTGCACTACTTCACCGTTTTCTAAACGATGTTTCGTGAAATGTTGGTTCTCACCATTTCGGTAACTAAACATCCACGGAATAATTGCATAAATATTTCGTGAAAGTTATAAAAATTTAGAATAATTTTAAATACTAGGTTTTCATTGAAATTTCACCATTTCTTAAGTATCCCGTCTCAAATAAAATCGTAGATTATTGCATCAATTAATCTCCAATACGGTACGTAAAACGTATCAGCATATAAAGCTTAGAGAACAATGAAGGAGCAATCGCAACTGAAAATAATCTTGAACTCACACAAAACTTTCTTTGTTCCCATAATGAGTCGCATTCAAATAAATTTTCCACAAAAACGTCATAACAATTTTTATTGAACCCCATGCACAATTTCACTGTATTCAAACACACACCGACCACCGCCAACATTCCGACATACTTTTCTCCATCATCGAATTATCATTTATCGAATTTCGACTTTTCCTCAACCAGACTCACACCATTTTCGATAATCGGCTCACACATCATCCGAAATATTAGCGATCCGTTACGCAAGTCGCGGTCGACTTTGTACGTAACGTGAAACGGTCGGGGCTGGGAAATATCTACGTGAAAAAAAGGGGTAAAAAACTAATGGCCTCTGGCTACTCGTGACCACACGTACACACGAGCTCGTTCATGAACAGCGGTATTTTTAAGAAAAAAATAGGTCGCAATTGACGACACCTGCTCTCTGAGTTTCGAACGCTCGTGCACTTCGGTTCGAATAATTAATTAATTCTTTCGGATGATGGGCTATAAACGATATGTAAAGTCGAGACGGTTGATCTTCTATCATTCTCGAGCGTATGGAAATGTTGATTTATTATAGAATCTTTCGTTTTGTGCGTGTGTTTATTTTTTGAAGATCAGTCATTTTCGATTGTCAGTTGTCTATCATGTTGGTTTTTCATATGGCGAAAATCAATAATGTGATGGATATTAGAAGAAAGTTTTGATGATTTTACTGTTTTTGTTGGGTTCGTAGTTCTCGTGGTTCGTTCGTTGCTTGAGTGTGGATCTGGATAGATAACTCAATCTGTGCGATAAAAATTGATCGTACAATTACTGCACGTATGCGTTATCTTGCAAAAATCGAAAATATTGATTCGGAACGAATATGTTTTGATAACATCGAGAGTACTTTCAATGTTTTATTGTGAATATTGAAAAAATCAACCGAAAACATTCGATTTTCAACAAATTTTTACATAAATACTAGACATAAGCTTTTACTTAACCAATTATATAATAGTATCGCTTGATTTCAGATAATTTTCTTTCGAAACCTTTCATTTCATTCTATTGATATTCCATGCAACAGATTTGCGGACCTTGGTTAGAGTTCTGTTGCACCAAGAGACCGTTCTTCGATCTCGGCGTGTAGTTTATAAACATAAAATATAAAACGTGAACTTTCTACTTTTTTTTTCGCCGTTCTACATTTTCATATTGTTCCAAACGAGGAAGCTTCGGCCGAACAGAACAATGAGACTGGTCTTTTTTTCGCATCTCTCATTGTTGTGCAGGTAGTTGGTGCACACCTTACCATACATTGCTCCGGCATAGTACGATATTATATTATCTTCTCACACTCGACATTTTTCACACTTGAATTGCAACGAAAAAAAAATAAGTAAATAATCATCAACGCCGGAGAAAAAGAAAAGAAACCAGTATGTGTATTAGATTTGTACAATACCACTTTCTTAAGCTTCAGTTCATTTGATGTAGTCAATTTTATAATATTTCGATTTGATACTTATTTCAATCCAGGCTTGAAAGTGTCAACGATTTCTTAATTGTTTAATGAGGTTTCATTGATATTGTAGCGTACCCCTTTGACCGACATATTGAATGCAATTAAAAAGTCGTAGCGACACCATAGAATGTTTATCGTTTTATCATCATATAGAGAATATGTAAGTGAAATTAACAGTTATATCCTTAGCCCGAATAAAATTCCATCAAATCGGTTCTAAATAGTCGAACGTTCAACTTGTACTGGAGAGATGGAGACGATAATGTCACCTGGAGCCACATTCTCGTAGATCAAGAGCGATCTTGTATTACATTATTTGTTTCTATAAGAGCGCATTTATAATATATAAGGCATTTTATTAAGAGCGTGTGTACACGTATTTGTACGTTTGTGGTCGGTCCTTCTTTGTCAAGAGAGTAAAGAGAGTGCAGTGAAAGCGGAGCTTTAAAACACTATTAGTGCAAGCCACTGCAAGTGCACATATTTCGCGAACCATCAGACATTTAGAGGAGAATTGTCTAGTTTTATAAAATTTCAATATTTCAAAGTAAACGACATTTCTTTTCAATTTCGCATCGATGAATATTTCATTGATATTCTTATTATATAATCGTTCTTCAAACTATAGTCCGTTTTATTTTAACACAACTTAATTTTAGGATCAAAATTTTTATTTTTAATATAATCAATAACTAATTTGATATCATATTGTAGTTAAAAAAAATGACGTTTTAATTAAAAAATATGAATCAAACCATAGCATAAACGAAACAGATCAATATTGTGAATCGATACCCCGAAACATGACGGTTGATATCAATACATTCTACGCGAATTTCCCTCATATCTCTCAATATATTCGACATATACAAACAATTGTCGAAAGACGAGCACCAAAACAGAATCGAACACATAAAAATTCACGAATCCCAGTACGTTTTCAGCATAGAAAATGTGAGGAAAATGGGTTCGCGGAATGGCGCGATGGTCCATAAAGATTGTATGGTGCGGCACGAGTCCGGTTGCACGCCGTTCAATAAATCGCGGCTCGCTTTAATCTACATATCACATTTATACACTGTGATAAATGTATTAAATGAACCGTGTGTTTGTCGTCGCTTAGTGAAATCTGGAATGAGCCGCGTCGGAAAGCCGTGTTTAGAAATTGCGGATGAAAAGATGTGCGAATCTGAATCGGTCAATGTCGTAATCTGTGGAGTAAATAATTTGATAGAATCGTGAATGAGTTGTGAAGTGTTTTGTCGCAAAATGTAGAGGAGATTGCTTAGTATGAAACGAAGGGTGGAAATATATTTTTTCATGTTCAAAAGTTACATACAAAAAAAAGTATGTAGTTTTGGGTTTGATTTGATTAAATCATATTTTATTTAGAAAAACACAAGATTAGAGACTTCAAAATATGTGTCTTTGAGTTTTGAGACAAATGGTCCATTGATTGATTTTTTTTATTATTGGCTTTATTCTTTACTTAAAGACAAACAGTATCTAGGAATTATTTGAAAATTGTAGATTTAATGAATAAAGAGTAAAAATATTTGAGTGACGATGCGGCTACCAATAATACAGTGGCGTAACAAGGGGGGGGCAGCCGGAGTATTCGCCCCGGGCTCCAAAAAGGTGCCAAAAGGCACCAAAAGCCTTTTGGCGCCCACATGAAACCGCGAAGGGGCACCCACATGAAACCTCAGGTTTTGATGTCTCCAAAATTAAAATCATTTACCAGGAGGGGGGGAGGGGGCGCAAATATGGGTATTTGCCTCGGGCGCCAAATATCCTTGTTACGCCACTGCAATAATAGATTCACATTATTCATTCGAGATTCGAATTTTTGCGAAAACTATATACGAAATTACATAGATTTTATTTCAGCCCATTTTTCACGTTAAGCATTTTCACGTTAAACAATTTCCACCGTATACAATTTCGCAACGAAACACCACTTGTTGACTTACCTAGAAACTCGGATAAATCTCACAACCAGTGACGAAATTCGCAACGCCTTCCAACAATTAATCATCGGATCACATTACTTACGCAACCTCACGCGTTCGACAGACCCGACAAACGACATATCAACACGCAATTGTCATCGCAAGTTCCTCGAAAAAAATCACTCCTCGCAGACCACTTTATGGCCCCGACGCACGCGTTTTAATTCACGAGGAAATGCGCGGCCGCGAAGCCTCCAACGGCCCGGTCGACGCCTTCTAGCCGCGATTGCGCCACCGTTCACCACTCGTTTGTCATAAAATAATATAATGCGGATAATATTATATATAGAAAATGTAATTTATACATATTCACGGTGAAAAGTTAAGAGCGCGGTATGCAACGGCGTGGGCGCGAAGAAATGGCCGCGGCCGCTCGTTGCACAAGCAACACTTCTAATGGACCAACACTTGTAACAACGCTGTTAATATTTTATTCGGTCCCATTACACGGGATCGTGGATAGATCTAGAGATACGCAATGTCGATTTCGCGCGATGAATAGTGTTTGGGGGTGAAGAATTCGCGAATTTCGCAATGTGACGTTTGTTTGGCGGGTTTGTGTCTTGCGCTTGCCGTTTGGGTTTTGTTTTAGTTTTGAGATGTTTGGGGGATTAATTTATGCGTCGAGTGTTGGTTTGTTTGTGTATTTTGTTGGTCCGAAATTGAAGCGATGCCGTGAATGCTGTTCGGTCCACGATCACGACTTTACCGTTACGTTACGTTTTCTTTTGTGCTTCACACCACCGTATTCGATTCGGGGATTCTTCTCCGGCACTTTTTTTATAAGACGACAGTTTCTAAAACTACTCGATTTCAAATGAACCAATTAAGATGATAAGGGGATAGTATAATATTTCAGAAATTTTGGCAAAATGTCAAAAAGATGATTAAAAACCATTTAATCTGTACAAGTTTATAAAAAGTAAACATTTTGATACTTTTGCAATCTATTTTTTTTTTCATAATCAATTTAATAAAACGTATGAGTTTCTTGTTTAATATTATTATATACTAACTTCAGGTCAAAAGAGAGTTCGAAAAGATAACGACGTTTATATTGAGCAGTGAAAACTGTTTCCCCAATAAACACATTTTATCTCATATGTTTTCAATTATAGAAATGAAAAGGGATTTTTTTCGATTAAAAAAAACCGAATGAACAGGAAGCGACAAAGCGTCGCGAATCCGATCTTAATTAAATATCATGTGTGAAATTGCTCGCTTTTTGATCTCGGCTTTTTCCATTCGCCATTTCATTTTTCTCTCTTAATATTTCTCGACTTTTCAAAAGACTCATCACCATAAAATCTCATCCATCATGGTCCTTTTATGGTGCGTAAAGTCGGTAAATATCTTTTCTAGAAACGAATCGAATAAAAC
>JAOXNN020000031.1:714316-730554 GCA_028571205.2 Hydropsyche betteni | reverse complement strand
TCTGGCGATGGGCTGGGGGCCGATGGCTGACCCGAACATTTTACAATCCATCGATATTTCCCAGAGCGGTCGTTTCTACTACTGGCACGTGGACGAGTTTCCGATCCCGCGCGCCGCCATTACCGAACACAGCGCCAACATGCACCTGATCCCTGCAAACGACCGGGTCCGGGATCGCCTGCTCGACCTCCGCGTGGGGCAGTTTGTCCAACTTTCCGGATACCTTGTGCAAGTGCAGCGACCAGGCATGAATGCGTGGATCAGCTCCCTCACCCGGGACGATTTCGGAAATGGAGCCTGCGAAATCATGTGGGTGGAAAGCCTCGCTTTGCTTCCCTGAGCGGCAAAAAAATGATTTTTGGTGCGAATGGCAGGGAAAATTTGCATTGGGACACGCCTATGATACGTTCCTCCGCCCTTGGGCATTTTTTCCAACCTGCTTTTTCTATCATGAACGACTATCTACCCCACCAGGACTACGCCAGCCAAGGCATTGCCGAGACTGACCGTGCCACCTTCATCCGCCAGACCTACCTGCATGTCGCGGGTGCCGTCGCTGCCTTCGTGCTCCTTGAGAGCATGCTCCTCGCCAGCCCGCTCGCTGCTATGCTAGGCAACCTCATGCTCGCTGGGAAGTATTCCTGGCTCATCGTCCTTGGCCTGTTCATGTTTGTCTCCCACATCGCCACCAAATGGGCATCCACCGCCACCACGAAGGGTGGACAGTACGCTGGCTTGGGTCTTTTTATTGTCGCTGAGGTCATCATTCTTTGTCCTCTCCTCCTGCTGGCCAGCCGTTTCGGAGATGGCATCATCATGAAAGCCGCCCTGATCACCGGAGGGGTCTTCATCGGCCTCACCTGGGTCGCCTTCACCAGCGGCAAGGATTTTTCCTTCCTCCGTTTTCTTTCGATAAGTTTGACTCCCAAAAAAAGCACAACATATTAACGTAAGTCTTTAAAACGAGCGTTTTTTCCAAATATTTAAGAGTAATTGAAAAAAATTATAAATCTTTTGTATCTACTACTATTACGTAACATAATCCCATGTTTTATATTAACTTTTCATTTTAAGATCACCTTATTTCCCCAGTAGCAAACAACTAAGTTTAATACCGTGTACCGAAGGAAGAGGTATTTGACATTTTGTATGATATGCATCCACATCTTTGTCATAGTGGACATGATCGGACGAGAAAAGAGTTGCAAAAACAATATAAAAATATTTCAATTAGGAAATTCAAACTTTTCTCGACATTTGTGAACCATGTTTAAAATAACGTAAATGCGGAAAAAATGGGATTGGTAGTGGAGCCAATGGTTGTTTCCGACTTCAATAGCCGATGTCAAGTTGACTTAATTGACTACCGATCTCAAGCTGGTGGCGAATATAAATTCATAATGGTCTATTAGGACCATTTTACAAAGTTTGTATTATTGAAACCCTTAAAAACCAAAACGGCTGAAGAAGTAGTGGATCAAATACTAGATATATTTCATATACTTGGTGCACCTTCTACTTAAAAAACTGATAACAGTTGGGAATTCAGCAACAAAAAACTAAAGGCTTGATAATAACATGGCCTGGATTGAAAATTGTCCATGGCAAGCCACGACAGTCAATCACAACGCAGCGTTGATAGGGCTAACCGGGACATAGAGAACATGTCAACTAGTCGGATGTTAGACCATCAAATTAAATATAAACGGAGGAGTCATCGTGTTTAAAAGCCGCTGAAAATCATCCAATAACCAGTACAACTGGAGCTCCCCTTGGTGACGTGACCGCACACTGGGTAGAGCACTGAAAGTTGAAACTTTGAAGTTTTCAGGTTGAAATACAATTTGAGGAAATTCGATGAAATCGCTTGAATTTTACCAGCGATTGATAAATATAGAGTAATGAAACTCACTACCCACGATAATAGAGCAGAAAAAGCTAACGAATAACCAAAATCCACTTGTCACGTATGCAAAAAAGAGGTAGTTCGGAGACAATAAATAAACCCTACACTAACGAGACCTATTCGACTCTTAAATTCAGCGGAATGAGTGGCCCACTCAGGGGTCGACTATATTGTATTCAATTTGTATGAATCAATCAATACACCGACTAAAAAGTTTTCTTTTGATAAGTTTGACTTCCACAAAAAGTACAACATATTAACGTAAGTTTATAAAACGAGTGTTTTTTCCAAATTTTAAGTTTTATACCGTGTACCGAAGGAAGAGGTTTTTGACATTTTGTATCATATGCATCCACATCTTTGTCATAGTGGATAAGATCGGACGAGAAAAGAGTTGCAAAAACAATATAAAACATTTCAATAAAAGAAATTTAAACTTTTCTCAACATTTGTGAACCATGTTTAAAAAAAAACGTAAATGCGGAAAAAATGGGATTGGCAGTGAAGCCAATGGTTGTTTCTGACTTCAATAGCCGATGTCAAGTCGACTTAATTGATTTAAAACACAATGCAATGGAAAAAATAAATGCACTTTAAAAAGTTTTCTTTCGAGAAATTCAGCTCCCACGAAAAGTACAAATACTAATGTACATCTTCAAAATGCGTGTTTTTCCGAATATTTGTAAGAGTAATTGGATAAATTTATAAATCTATTACATAATTCAATTTTTTTTTATAAACTTTGTTTAATTGATCGCTTCAAAAACGAAAATTAAAATGGAAAAAAAACTTTGAAAAAATACTTGACATCGTCATTGGAATTGAAGAAGACATTGATAATTACTTATTAATTTGAATTTATAAAACACTGATTATTTTCTATAAGTTTCACACTTGATAACCCAATATAAGCATGCAATAAGAAGACATGCAAGTTTCGTGCCACTTTAAGTGTATGTGTGCATATATGTTGTATAATCGAAAAAATAGGTGATAACCAACAGAATATTAACAATACAAATGGAAAATATTTCAAGTCACATAAAGATGCTTAGTCTTAATTAGATACAACCTTCGAGGACATATGGTGCGCTCACATTAATCGACTTGCGTAGCACAGTGCATCGGGATTAAACTAATAGCGTTCACACGCCGCCACCTGCGAGGCTGATGTGTCACTTTAATCGATCGCATTTATTCTCCTTCCGATCTACCTACTGTTTTTTCTGAGTTAGTTGACTGATGTGAACGCTCCGTATTCAAATGTGAATCAGTTAACCCCTCGTTTTAGGGACGGTGATGACAGTAAAATATTTACGATTGAAAAAAATGCTTACAAAAATTTGGAAATGCTGATACACTTTTTAGATGAGTATAAAAGGTTAACGAACCATCGGTTGAAATGAAAATAATTTCTAAGACAAAGTTTTTAATCAGAGGTCCTTTATCATATAGTTTTGCCTTGCAGACAAAACGCATTTAAAATTAAAATGGAACGCATTGTTTTGGGTTAGAAGGACAAACCGGTAACATCTTCTGTTGTTTGGATGATTGAACGAATCCGAACGCCAAAGGCGTCTTCACATGTTTAATCACGTTGCTAAATGCAGGCGTTTGTGTTGCTTCTTAGTACAATAGACGACGCCCTCAAGGATCTCCGCTGGTGTTCAATGCAGGTTGGATGAGAATTTAAGAATATTCGACGACTAAAAGTTTTTCCTTCTAGTTACGCTGAAAAGTAATAATATAATTGTTAGTAAAAAATAAAATAGGATCGTTGGTAAATATCACAATAATATAATTACATAAACTGGACTCTTCCTGAGTTGGCTTCATTTTATGAACACGAGTGAGCAAGAAGATATTGAAACTCGGCAACGTGTAAAAGGTCTACTACCTTTTCTGCGACTCGATATTCCTTTGTTTCGCCCACACATTAAATATTCTACATCGTAATTAGCCATGTCTTTGAAACTTGAATTTGGAGTTTTGATTCGGCATTGTCTCGCCAATTGCATTGTTAAATGTTTCGAACCGTCTGCGAAGATGATGTGTTCATCGTCCCGGGATATGATGAGGGCGCACCCTTTGTGGCAGAATGATCGATTTGCGTCGCAAAATCTCGTTATCATAGAATTAGGACGAGGCGCATTCTTCGATGTTAAATATGGAGGCGCATTAATTGTAGCAAAACACGATGCGGGAGCGCGTTCTCGGCGTGGTATATGATGAGCGTTTGTACCTTGCGCAATGAAGTTAGGGTGACTTCGATGAGGAATCCATGCGTCGAAGCCTCTCGGAGACCTTCTCCGGGAATGGTAGTCTGCAAGACATCTTCAGAAGCTGCGAACTAGTGGTGGTGTGAACGTCCGTTGTGCGTTCTCAGCGCTTCTACAACAAACATCTATGCCGTTCGGCGTCCGGCGGAAGTGTGCGTGCGTTGCCGAATGCATTTCGCGCGCCGTTTCCGTGCAGGAGTGCCACCCTTTTCATTATTAAGTTTCGAAAAATATACTGGTTTTTGCATCTGTTCTTTGATTTATATTTGACGACTTCTATGATAAATAAAGTTTGGTAGCGAAATTCGCTTAAATGTCGCTGGCGCACGATAGGGGCGATGGCAAATTTTCCCCATATTGTTATTCCGCGTTTTCCCAGTTACTTTTGTTAAATGTTTGCGAAGATGGTGTTTTCTTTATCGTATAGTAATTGGTGAGGCGTATTCTATGCGAAATACATTGATTTTTTTAGTCACATAATATGACGAACATTTGTACCTTGCGCAATGAAGAAGGTGGCTTCGATGTGGAATCCATGCACAGGAGCCTCTCGGAGACCTACTCCAGGAACGAAAGTCTGCAAGTCATCTTCAAAAGCTGCGAACATCCGTTGTGCGTTTCTCGGCGTTTCTATGACAAACGTCTGTGCCTTTCGTCGTCCGGCGGAAGTGAGCTAGCGCTGCCGAATGCATTTCGCGCGCCGCTTCCGTGCAGGAGTGCCACCCTTTTCATTATTACGTTGTGTAAAATATACGAGTTCTTTATCTGTTTTTCATTTTATATTTGAAGACTTCTATGATAAATAAGGTTCAGTGGCGAAATTCGCTTAAATGTCGCTGGCGCACGACAGGGGCGATGGCAAATTTTCTCCATATTGTGATTCCGTGTTTTCCCACCGATTAATTTTGTTAAACGTTTGCGAAGATGATGCGTTCTTAATTGTAGAATTGGTACGAGGCGTATTCTATGCGAAATACATTGATTTTTTTAGTCGCATAATACGAGGCGTGAAATATGATGAGCGTTTATACCTTGCGCAGTGAAGTTAGGGTGGCTTCGATGAGGAATCCATGCGTCGAAACCCCTCGGAGACCTTCTCCAAAAATGGAAGTCTGCGAGACACCTTCGCAAGCCGCTGCCAGGCTGTGAACTTGTGGCGGTGTGAGCGTCCATGTGCGTTTCTCGGCGCTCCTGCGACAAACGACCGTCCCGTTCGGCGTCCGGCCAAAGAAAGAGGCACTTCGGATTCCGTTTCCGTTGATCCTCTTGCGCTGCCCCAATTGTGTCACTCCTGTATCCGGTGTGACTAATATCCGGTGCAGCCAACTGCTAATTGAGCGTCGTTTGCCTGTATCGAGTGCCACAAAATTCGACAAAACAATATTATTCCCGCGCCGTGGAAATTCAAACGCCGACACTCGACATACAGCACCAATACTAGACTGTGATAATTTTGCTGAACTGTTGATCAAAATTAATGTTTACATGTGAAACTAATCGAATGGCGTATTGTGGCCAACATATTAAATCTTTTTTTTTATATTTCGAATGCGTCAAATTCCAAAATGACATCTTCAATGGATCGACATAAAGATCATTTAATAATAAAAAAAACACACCTTAAACAAGCCACAACGATCAAAAAACATCGCGACGTGAAAAAAAAACAACAAATGAACATAAAATTAATTTATCGAAAAAAACACGTTTTGAAAATATTTATTATTTTAATATCAATTATTGAAACGAAACCGATATTTGAATTCGTAAATACTTCGATAAAATTGAAACGAAAGAAAAAGCACAATCAATATCAATTTTGCGATTGAGAAAAAATGTCGATCGATGTACATACATCTTTTGTCCCAAAAGTAATGCAACTCATTTTTTTTACCACGCGACCGTATTGTGTATACCTGGGGAACTGGTTTTAGTTTATGGAGAGAACCCTAATCTTTCCAGAGACGCCTGATTCAGTTACCTGCGAGCTCTCGGAGCGGTGGGATGTTATTTTTAGCGAACGTCCTAGATTGTAAATACATTTGAAAAATACTTAAAGGTTGTGCACATCATTACACAATTACACATTTTGGTGCTTTCAGTCTCATATTAAACGTTTTTCAATTTAATTTTAAAATTTCGAAAAATTTGCGTTTGCGTTGTATGCGCTTGCGTCGTATGCGCTTGCGTCGCGCACGCTCACGTCATTTGAGCAAACGTCTGGGAACCTTTTGCCCATACCTATTGTAAAGGCTACTAAAATAAGGCAAAAAATTAAATGGCCAGAATTTTCATCTTGTTTTGGTCAGAATTTTAATCGAAAACGGTCAGAATAAAATTATGAATTGTCAGAAAAAAATAACAAACGGTCAGAATTTAATAACGAAACGGATAGAATAGGTTGGGTTAGGTTAGGGTTCTTAATATTATTCTGATCATTTTATATAATTTCTGACAAATCCAGTTAAAATTCGGACCATTCATTATTTATTCTGACATTTTTAATTAAAATTCTGACCAACGTCAAATAAATTCTGATTAATGGGATAAAAATTCTGTCCTAAATCGTATTAGAATTCTGACTATTTGAATAGTAGCTCTAAAATAATATCTAATACGCAGCAACTTTGGCAAAAAAAGGCAACAATTCCGGCATTGTCGCGGCGACCGACACCAGCTGTCAAATCGAGATTTCCGCGTGAGTACTGTTGTTTGTTTACTTGAGTCAAAAATGGACAACGGCTCGTCCAGCGAAATCAAATCAGAACTAAAAGCCTCCAACGACAACACGGAAGCCTCCGACAAAGAATCTGACCGGGTGTCGTTGGAATCGGTGCAAATCTTGGAAATAAATGTCGAAGAGGAACAGCGCAAAAAGAAACAAGCCTACAATCGCAGATACAAAGCCTCGTTGACTAAAGAACAACGTGCTGTATACAAAGCCAACGAACGTCAGCGTGCCAAAATGAAATTATTAGGCGATGACAGTCAACAGTACGATTTGTTACCGTTACAGAGACGCAAACGCCCTAGAATATTGACTGAAGAACAGCGGAGGAGAAAAATAGCGTCTGACCACATATACAGAGCTTCTTTGACTGATGAACAGCGTGAAAAGATTAGAGCGAGATATAGAGAACGAGCTAAAACGTTAACTAAAGATCAACGCGAAAGAAGGTTAGCTGCACAACGTAAATACAGGGCTAATATGACAGAAGAACAACGCTTGAGGCGGAAGATTAGGGAACGGGAACGTTTGAAATTCAAAGACAATATACCAGCAAGAGATTCCGACGTGGCAGTAGAACCGTTCAAAAGATGGACCATGTTAACTATAGAACAACGTGAAAAGAGAGACGCTTGTCCTCGCACTTACGGATCGACAATGTCTAAAGAAGAGCGTGAACTTAAAAGGTTGAAGTTCCTAGGGTCTTCCAAATTGCTTGGTATGGATGCGATAAAGAGTGAAACTTGCGAAAATTTCACTCCGTCTAATGACCTGGTGATTAAAAGTGATCCTTGCGACAATCGTAGCTCGTCTAATGACATAGTAAATAAAAGTGAAAACGACAAAATCAAAACTGAAGTGAAAAAAGAATCGGATTTGTTTGAAAGTCATTTTGAATGGATTTCATGGGTAAAAAAAGAAAAGGCTGACGTTGAACAATGATTGTTTCAAAGGTTTTTGGATCGTTTTAAAAATGTTTGTGTTGGTTGAGATGTTTTATTATTTTGCTATAAATTCGTCATGAAACATTCAATAAACTTTTTAAACTGATGCTCTGAACAATCTTGAATAAAAAGCGTATTTTCACACATATAAATTTGCTTGCGCATTATAAATATAATTATTGAATAGCTTTTATATGCGTTTTTTTTTAATACTTTGTTTAATACTGAGATGGCTTTTCAATTTTTTTATTTTCTGTACATACAGCTACTTTCAACTTGCCAGATGCAATTTTCTAATCGTAATAAGATAATGAAGATTGATTACATTGAAATCAATCAGAAAAGATAAAATCTAATTTTTAAACAATTAAATATTGAAATAAGAAAATGGATCTCAGTCTAAATTTTTTTAATTTAAACATGTTATATGGGGAAAAATTTTGTATCCACCTTCATTAACAACTATTTTTCTCAAAAATTTTACCTTTATGTTTTTACTATGTAAGTCGTTGAAATTGGCTGTATACTTTGATCATTTTATCATGAATTTTTTAAAAGCCTTTTATAAATATTAGTTCTTAAGAAAAACTCATTTGTCAATTCATGTTAATAATTCGAGAAGTTTATTTTTTTATGCGCATATGCGTAAAAATTAGTTATGTGCCTATTTTATTGTTGCGTAGAAAAATATGATTTTTTCATATTGAATTACAGTTTTTTTAACTGTAATGCATTTGTATTTCGCATCCTTTCTCTTGTCATGTCCTGTGTTATATTCTTTTAAGATAAAATTTATTTATAATATTCTTTTAACAAAATCAAACAGTGTTTCAAATTATATTTATTTTTCACAGATACATACATTTTCTTGATTCAACTTCATTTACTCCTGGTTTTTGCGAAAATATTGCATTGTTTCTAGCGTTTATTAAAATTTATATATATGTTTAATGCACATTGAGTTCCATTGTTGAAACCAGCCTTTCTTAGTTACTAAATCTATAAAACAAGAAATGATAAAACAAATTGAATAAAATGTGAATATGAAACTTTTCCAGATTATCTAAACAAAGCTTTCTGTTAGTTCCTATAAACAAAATTGAATGGGTGATTTTATATTTTGGAGTGTACGGTAAATTAAATATAAATATGTAACTTTTTTCAAAGTAATGTAAACAAATTTATCAAAATTTCTTCAGGTACAAATCTTATGGTCATATCGGGAGCTGCTGCAATTCATTTTTTCTTTTTTTGAGAAATTGAGAATCCTGTTAAACATTTTTATGTTGTGATAATGTAACTAAGAAAGGCTGAATTTTTTTATTTTTTATTTTTTACTGTCTTAAAAAAAGCATCTATGTACTTCGAAATAATAGATAAAAATGAATATAACTACTGTGTGATATATCGACAATTTTCATTTATTTTTCTTATTGTATAATATGATTTTAATATTTTATGTGTAAATAAAATACATAATATAGAAACTTTATTGAAAAACCAAGTTTTTTTTCTTATTTTTCAATATCTTTCACGAGTCTTAGGAATGAAGATAACCTTACGATTCCTATATGTTGTAACATATGATTTCAATATTATTGTCCAAAATAAATTGCAAAATTTTGTTAATAGAAATTTTACACATATCAAATGGCAACCTTACCTTTTTATCAATACACGTGCGTGTATGTGTATTATTCTTGCAGTCAATTGGGTGAAAAATTAATTACTCAGTGTGCTTAAGAACACATATTTATTTTGTTTCAATTCTTTACATTCACATACTATATACAAATTTCTCATTAAAATTTATGTATTAGATTTAAGAAATACATAATTTTTAGGTTCAAGTCGAAATACTTTAAAAACATTATTGATCACAAAATTGTTGGATTTACTTTATTGAAGTTATTATAGAATTTATATATTGTGATATTATTTGATATTACAATATGTTTTTTTGTTTAATTCACTGCATGATGATTTTAATACCAAATTTTCTCATCATTGGTACAATTATAAGTGATGTTTAGTAAAATTGAGTAAATTGATAAATACGCTTTGGAATTACTCTTTTTTACGATAGATACATGATGGTTAGCTTTTAATACTTATACTATGATTACTATATACAATACATATGCGTGAAAAACTAACTACTCACATGTATACATTATCAACAATTAACTAAATTTGAAAAGATTTTATATTTCAAAGATTAATATAATATGTATTTATAAAATATTCCAGCTTATTATGTGATTGTAATTTGTAATAGCTGTCCGTTGCCTTTATAATGGCACTAACATCATTTGTAATGAATTATTTTTCAAATTTATTTGATTCCAAATACATCTCATTAAAAAAAAATTCTACCCTCTTAACAAATTCGTCGCCGTTCAAATTTATTTTTCTAAACTTACAATTAATAAATAGATGATATAAAATATGTTATTATGAATTTAAAAAATAATTGCTTGTGAATCCATTTTTAGTTAAAACACACCGGGTTTTTATCTTATTGAGTTTTCAATAAATCATGAACATGCAGAGAACTGATAAAAATATGATTCTACTACTTAAGTATTTATGCAAATAATATGAATTTAATATAATAATAATAATAACAATAATATTTTGATTCATATAAAATTACAAGTATTACACAAAAGTAAAATTTTAAAAGTAGAATATTTGAAACTGAAAATGTTGCATCTGACATATGGCACTGCAAATGATTTGCCACATCCAAACTGTTATTTAGTATTTAGTTTATTTCATTTATTAGAAATGAAAAAATATTAGATAAATATTATAAGTACTGTGATTTATCAATAAGAGTGCAACCTGAAAGCTGATAAAAAATATTTTTATACTTGTAATATGAACGTTAAAAGCCATGAAAATTAGATAGTTGTAATGGAAATTTTTCGTTCAATTACATAATAGAATTTTTTCATTAAGTGCCCTATTATATTGACAAGAAATGATATATTATGTAATTAAACTAAATAACAATAAAACAGCCTATACTCTTTATTAAATTCTAGTGAAACTGAATTTTTGTTTTTCAAATATAATAAAAAATAAGTCGTTAATTTTGTTGAGTAAAATGAATTATCAAACAACATCTATATACAAATTTTCGAACATTATATTTTTAGTAAATTTCCCATTCAGATTCATGTATTGGAATGAAATGTGTAAGACTTAATTTACATTTTTTACAAATAAACATATTGATTATAAACCAATACATTTTCCTTAATATATATTTTTTACATCATAATTTTTCAAGGTGCGTCATATTATATATATTGCGTCAATATAACTTCATGCACCATACTGCAACTAATGGCATCATGGAAGTCGTCAGTTCCAAGATTAATCAATAATTTATCATTTTATTTTTCAAGCTTGTTGGTTATATGAATTTTCGAAAAAAAATAATATTAAGTACTTTATATAAGATATTTTTCTAAAATATCCACAAGTATATTTGCAATATTCAATGCTTTTTTCGGGATGATCTGGCGCATGTAAAAACCACCACCCTTTTAATGATTATGAATATAATAAAATTTAACGATTACATTTCGACTATTTTCGTAACACTGCGAAAAATTAAATTGTACTTGCGTTATCCCTTTTTTTCATATCCCTAAATTAGTTTGTTAAATGTACTTTCGACAATCAGATATCCCATTTCATTGAAAAAAAGCACCGAATACAACACATTCTCACACTCCGGACGTTTTAAGCATTCGAAAACCGAACTTCGCCATACAAATTAATATCTATTCTTGTGGTTGTGACTCGAACGCACGTCCCTGTCCTTTTCGCGTCCACTCCACTCTTTATGGCGAGTGCTGGAATGTGGATCGTGATGGTGGTGATGATGGTGATGCCTCCTCTTATCGTGCTGTCCCCGAGGTGGATAAGCTGCCACGTCAGATATAACCAATTCTGATCCATCCCTCATTCCTTCGTTGCTGACACGATGATGGGCATTCCTATAAGAGATAGGGTCATCCAGAGTCTCTCTGCGTTTGAGTGGTGAGTGGTTAAGAGATTTTAATGCCGCTTTCGATCCGGCAGATTCGTGTAGATTTTCCCAAGCTTGTCTATAATATCGATTCAATCCGTTCCTTGATTCGGAGCTCGACGAGTCAAATGAGGCCACGGTGTTGCAGTCTGGTGAAACACGATGTCTATAGTGTTTGGCACTACGATTCCTGTAAATAAAACAAAACAATCATCAAAAAGATAATTGAAAATATTCTGCAATGGTACGATTTATTTGCAAGTGCACCGTGTGCTAAAATATAAATAAACTGCTGTACAAATAATTTCATGCTTTGCAATAATAATATATTTGGTTGTGCTTAAAAACAATCGAGATTTTCATGTCTGTGGAGATGCGTGACACACATCAAAGTGGACATCCCATAACACGGTGCGCCGGTGTGGTGCTCGTAAATGCAAAAAGACTTCTCTTCCATCGTACCTTAAACGACTAATTTAGATAGTATCACACTGGCTAGTTGAAGTAGGTGTATGGGGCAACGGATTTTTATACGACCCCTGCTATAATGGGTTCGAGAAGTAGCCAGCACGTTGTGTGGAACGGTAAGTGCGGGAGAACTCCCTCCTTCCCACTTGCTGGTCAGGGAATGGCAGCGCCAACAGTGTGTACCAGCGCGATGGCATGTCTCGCGCTGGTGGCAACATGTGCTTTTTGCGAGGCCGAGCTGAACTGTCAATCATCAATTATATGCTCATCTAACTCTCTATGGGTGTGTGGCATTCATGTTTGTTACAGTCAATGGTCTTTTCGGTACAATCGTGTTGTTATTTAGTGAAATTTTTTAGGAGTCGGATTGTTGACTGGGACCGTATGAGATTTTTAATTCGATATAAGCAAAGAATGCGGATAGATTTTCGGTGAATAAAAATAACAATCAACATGCAAAGGCTTTCCACCAAAGTAACAACACTAATGTTTACAATTTACATGAATAGTGAATGTGGAAAGAGCTATGGAAATATGTGAGAAGGGAATCGTCTTAGATTTAGAGTGAGACGCTACGGTGGCGTGAACGTTTATTTTAAAAATGCTTAAACGTAAACACGGTATGTTTACGCTCACGCTACCTTAAAACCTCACCCTCGTTATTGTAATCAGTTCACAAAATATTCATTAAATTATAATAGAATCACATATTTCATAAATATTTCTGTTTTCATTTGTGAAAATGTACATTTCGCAGTGACGTCCCGACGGCATAGGCAAATAATAGCCAATGCCTTAAAAGCGGCAAATCTGAAGGGTGGTAAAATAAATATTTTTCTTTATAAAAACTTATTCGACAAAAAAAATAACAAGAAGCGTAAAAATGTAATTTGAAATACCTAATTACAATATAAGAATTATTATTTAAAAAAAAAAATCGTTAGAATTTCGAACCATATTTTTAAAGAAAACGACATTTCGAACTTTGCCTAATGGCGGCACATTACCTCAGGACATCACTGACATTTCGAGTGCACATCATGCAATTCAACACATCGTCAATACAACAATCGAACACTTAACAAAATTTTACTTTTCAAAAACAATTTACTTACCTCCTGACGAGAATCACTATCGTGGTAACAATCGCCGCTAGGAAAACGAATCCACCGAAAGCGCCCAAAGCGATAATGGCGCCAAGATTCAACTTGGCGCCCAAAGACTCTCTCCTCTCCCCGTCCACTGTCAACGGAATGTTAACCCTTGGCGTCTGATCGGAAGCGATATTGTTATGGGAACCAGTCGCGTGCTTTTCTTGTGGGTGCGAAGCTATGATTATTTGAGGGACATGAGCGCTGCCGCTCTTCGTAACGTCTGCCTCTGTCGTGATCGGCCTGTTGTACACTTTTTTCGTGGGCTTCAATTGTTCTGTTACACTTGATGATTCCGTTTCGTGTGAAACGGTCGTATACACGGGCTTCGTTGTATATGTGGGTCTCGTGGGTCTGGATGAAACTCGTGTGGTTATCGGTTTTGTTGAGCGATGGACAGTACTGCTGGATATTGTGGTGATTATTTCTTCGACTGTAAACATTGAATATTGTTAAGTATTCAGTTTCGGATCTTGTAGTTAATGTGAATAATATACCTTTGCATGTTGGAGGAGAATTGTCCCATTGACCAGTCGACAAACACGTTATCCGTTTCGGTCCGTCTATAATGAATCCTCTCAGACAGAAATACTCCACTATTGCTCCGAATGATGTGTCGTTCACATTTGACGCATATTTTCCATTCAAAATTTGCGGAGGTGGTTCACATTGAATAGCTATTAATTTTGTTTCGGATCGTGAAATAATTCAGTTAATATTAATTATGATTTTGTCAAAAAAAATACCTTCACATCTTGGAGGAGGTCCATTCCAGCGCTCGTCAATGTCACAAGTCAATTTGGCTCTACCGACAATTTCGTAACCTTCCTCGCAAGCATAGACAACTTGGCTTAGATAACCTACACTACCATTGATAAGTTGATATCCGCCATTACTAATGTCTGCAGGATATCCACATTGAATCCCTGTAAACATCATCATATTTTATCTCTGACGATCATGTTCATAATATGATAATCACAGTAATGTCTCAACGGCATAGGCAAACAAGGCAACGAAGGGCGGCCAAAAAAAAAAAATAATAAATATTTTTCTTTGTAAAAATATACCCGACAAAAAATAACAGGAGTATTTGTGTTTTGAAGTAAATTTACGTAGAAATGTAATTTGAAATATCTAGATTTATTATTAAAAAAATCGTTTGAACTTAAAACTGTATTTCTAGAGAAAGCGACATTTTGAACTTTACTTAACGGCGACACATCGTCGCGGAACGTTGCTGGATAATCATAATGTTATACTCACTTTTGCAGACGGGAGGAAATTCGTTATAGAATCCCGTATCTAGACAAGTCCTACTCGTAGGTCCTACCAACAAATGACCACTATCACACGAGTACTCAACGTTGGCTCCGACGTCGAAGTTCACAGCAGTCATCGTCGAATTCGGCGGTTGCTCTGGACGACCGCAAGCCTTCGGTTCTGGACAAAAACGGAAAATGTTTTCAAATTTTTACCAAAAAAAAAAAAAAAACACAAAATCGCACGCCACTATTTAAACAAAAATATAATAAAACAAAACAACGCTTTGTATATTTATATAAAAAAAAAATTGAAACCGTTTCAATACAACGCACGCATAACTGCTCGAAGAGGACAAATGACACTTACGATGTTGGCAGATGAAGTTGAGACTGGTGAGACAGTTGGTGTCCGACCACAGCCATCCTTTGCTGCCGTCGTAACGGGCGCAGTCCTCGTTGCCGCCAGGAAGGTTCCAGAAGGACACTGTGACGTCGTCGCCATTCAGCCACTTCCAGTTGTTGCGGTCGCTCTGGTCGCGGACGGCGCCCATCCAGTACTGGCTGCTGCTGTCGCTTCTGCAATTTCGCAAATTTAAAAGATTCCTGTCAAAAGTCTTGGAGGCGATGCGCATTTGCCATGTTCGCGCGTTGGGCGCGTGAAAAAGTTTGATCGCGTTTGCCGAATTTTCGGTGCATGGGTCGGGTCTGGTGTTGGTGGAGTATGGGTATGATGAAATTCGGAGGTTGTGTGATTTTATGGTGATTTTGATGGGTGTTTTGGCTGTGATCTAAATATTGAAACGCTACAAAAAAGTGTATGAATGTGGCAAGATTATTTTAAAATAAGGAAAACTCATTGAATTTTCCGCAAATGTATTGATGTTGTTTGTGAACGAAAACTCGGATACATTATCAATAATAAAAATACGATATTTGGCGGTGATTTCAATTGTGAATAACGAAAAATTCTAGTAAAGGGTCAATTTTTGTGTCAATCACTACAATATATTTAGATAGTGAATCGGACTGGGTTTTTGTTATCCGATTTTTTCGCTATTAAAAACTAGTTATGTTAAGTTTCAAACTCATTATTATGACAAGGCTTATCTTTTGAAAAAGAAAAAGTGGAAGAAGTGACATTTACTAAAAAAAAAAGAATACTCATTAATTTCCGCGAAGTGATGAGCCTCATTTTAACTTTCATCTTTCAGCGTAAATCATACAAAAACTAATTATTTAACTTTCGTGATGATCTATAAAAGTTTTTTTTTATTTTCAATGAAAATGGCACATTGTTCAAAACAACGTCTTCTTTTTTTATAAAAAACGACACAAAAAAACAATCGCCAGCGTAAAAAATGACAAAATCCACGTGCGAAATTTATAATACGTAACAGTAATATTTAAAAAAAAATAGCAATATACTTACTATCGAATTTTCGGAAACAAAAC
>JAOXNN020000031.1:696645-714216 GCA_028571205.2 Hydropsyche betteni | reverse complement strand
ATGTATAAAAATCAATATTTTTACAACAAAGAACGTATTCATTCAAATGAATTCCATTCGATTTTCGCCATTACGCAACCGCCATTCATAGATTTTCCTCACAATACCAAAATTATCCATACCAAAAGCGCAAACGGAAATATAACATTTCAAACGAAACACCTCATATTAGACAGCACATATCTATCCGATCGGTCTGAAAAGCGAACGGGTTAGACGTAGCTAAAGAATTTCGGAGCCGGTTGTTGCGAACCGTCGGCTAACTGTTAAGAACTACCGTAAACGGTTCCGCAAGCGAGCGAGAACATCTGTTAGATAGTGGTCGCCATATTATAAATATATATTTTCATTATGTATCGCCATTATTTCGTGTGTTACGTGTGTGCGATGGTGCATCGCGATTTGGTTCGCGTGTCATAATCGATTGCGCAAAACGAACAGAAGGCGTCTATGGTGATTTGAGAAATGTGGGAATTTTGCGTTTTCGTCTGCGAATTATTTTTACAGTTCGAATTAATTGAAATAAGATGCATGAAAATAAGTTTTGGATCATAATTTTGTCTGGTGATTAGATGATTTTTTTTTTTAGAATGACATTTCGTTTTGACGAAATTCTCCTTATTAGCGAAATCGCAATGGTGCAATTTACAATGGTCATTACATGCATTAACAAATATTCAATAGATTTTACATTCGAATCATCCAATTCAATTCGTACGAAAATACAATTTTAATGTCAAATCGATTTCAGCCATATAAAAAAAAAAAACAAACTTTCATTTTAGCTACCAACATATCAAAAATCGATCGAGACGAGCTTTGACTCTAATTATCGCGCAAATGTCAGAGCGCGTTTCGCAAGCGTCTCATTAACTCCGACATTTATTCCGTTGCTGTACATTATTTTTTTTTATCATTCGGATGAAACGGTTTTGTGCAATGTTCGTCATCGTTTTTGCATTCTGGATTGGTGCGAAAGCGCCGGTTGCCGAAACCTTCGCCGACCGATTGGGAAACTTGAGGCGCTTTCGTAAGATGGCGGGAAGAAAGAAAAGGCGAAAAAATTGCTCGCGAAACTGCGGACATGATGTGACAACAAAGATAAACAAGCTGGTTAGTTTGTGAACGGGGAAAAAAAAAGCAAAACGTTGCCATTTCACCGCTCGTCAAATTTAAGGAAGGTGACGTTCCGTCAATTAGTTTTAGAGAGTGATTCCTTCGAGTTTCGATCCAAGTCACGTCTTGTTTTTGCAATTTCACAGTTTTTTCCCTTTTCTTTTTTTTCTCCCACTACTTATGTCGATTATTCGATATTTAACTAGTAAATTAGCAAAAATAACAAAAGAGCAAAACTAGCAAAAGAGGCTTAATCGGCTCGATGTTGATTTATATTTGAACTATAAGCAATGTAGATTAAAAAATTACAATTCAATTCATATTTTCAAAACATTTTTAAATACGTTTCATAAATATTGTAAATCTCATATTTAGACAAACTTAATGTATTATCAATAAAAATACAGTATATTCAAAATGACTCACAATATCTTTGAAAGATCGATTGCGAAACATGCATCATCATTAGAATCAATCGCAAAACGCAATGGAGAACATTATCGAAACTGACCTGTGCCTCCTCCACAGCTCCCAGCTGATGAAACCTTGAAGTGCTGGGTTGCTTTCGTCCACAAGGGTGCCGCCACGTCCTCTGCAGAAGGCCAAAGCCTCCCTGAAGTTCAAAGGTTGGCGATTGTAGAAAATATAGCATTTTCCGTTATAAGTAGCCGTGCTTCCTGGAGGCTGGTCCCTGAATTGGGGACACCTTTCTATTGGCAGGGCCTGGTCTGTATACACGAAAGCCTCGCAAATGGACAACTGGCTGGGGTTAGACACTTCTAGGTGAACACTGACGAAAGCTCCGGGCATCGGAGGGTTGCAAGGTAAAAACAAGGGTTGACCTTCTTCTAGGAAGCCGGTGAAGCGATTACAAATGGGGTTTGTGCCCAAATCTGGTCTGTTGTTGCCTACGCGTACTACTATCGTTGCTGGTTTATTGGCGCCTGAAATAATTAAATAAATTTACATTGTTTCGTTCAGGTTTTGTATAGGAAAAATAATATGAATAAGTGTTTGTTTTAAGTTAATTTATACTATACAAAATGAATAATATTCATTTATCCCTACTTTATTAAAAAAAATATTTACTGTAAATACTAAAATGACTCCTCATGATCGCATCTCGTCTTGGTAGATTATGAAAATATAAATGAGGGGCTCAGAAGAAAATAAGGCTAAGCGTCATTTGTCACTTTCGGAGATATTAAGAAAAATAGTTTACATGCATTTAGATACAAATATAACTAGGAGTAACCCGACATAGTACTGTTTTATTTAGTGAGAATGTGGAATTAAATATTTATTTATTTTCGTAGTAATAGTACTAATTTTTGTAGTAAATAAAATAAACTCAATTTTGTAATTTCGGCGCTTGTTGTTAGCCTTATTTTCTGCCGAACCCCACAAATATTATATATTTGTATTTTATCATGGTATTTCGGAATTAATTAAAAACGAAAAAAAAACTATATTTTTTCTTATCTATTACATTATAACAGACCAATTTTAATTAGGAATCTATGGACTTTTTACCACAAACTTAATCGTCACGATAATTATAAAATGATAGAAAAAATTAGATCTTCCAACTCACCACAGCACGGTTTTCCAAAATCAAGCCTGACAAGCTGCACCATATAGGGTTCCAGCAGGTTCACGTACCACCATGGAACACGTTCAGATTTTGTCAACGTGCACGTGTCTGCACTGAAAAAGGCTGAAGTGCTACCATCGATGGCCCTTTGTGGCACACCACCTTGTTCAGTACTTATTTGCATAGGAGCTTTTCCGGCCGCTACATTTAAAACTGCAAAAAAAAAATCGCTTATAAGACTAAAACTCAAATAATACACGCTTAAAATAATGAATCACGAGACCATCAAAAACCGCGAGAAAAAATGTATTGAATATTGCGGCTTGTCGCGAAATCAAACGTTTCCCTTCGCTTCGAACGAAATGAGCCACTTATATATATTGTTCTATAGTAAATAATGAAAAGACGATAATGAGGATTGCAGTAGGCGGACCATCATCATCACGGGGAACCAGCTCGTGACGGGAAACGTGAAGGTGTCATCGTCACGACCGCGAAACGGTTTATGTTCTTCGACAGATAAAACCGTATCGAAAAAATTATATATCTCGTATTCGACACTATAAATATTTTTTTATATAAATCAGTTTTGCATAGCACTTTCGACTTCGTTGTCTCATCAATTTGTTGCAGTTTTTTATAAATTAATTCAGACCGATGAATGGTCTTGATACGAGTCACGTATTCAAAATAAGAGAAACCGAAAAGACATCGTTGTCACACTAATTAACAAATTAGTTTTTTTATCTATTTAGAAAATCGATCGTTCTGAATTTAAAGTAATATCTTTTTTGTTTTTGTTATTTTTTTTTATTTGAATTGTATTCAATGTTTTCGAAACGTGACAATTTCTAACGAATTTAAATTGTGCGAGATCGAAACCGCATAATTTGTATTATTGAAAACGATTTCATTTTTCATTGGTAAATATTAAATTCCTCGTACATTAACGATACTAAAAGATTATAAACACATTATCACTTTATAAAATTTCATTCGTTTAGAAACCATAGTACAACTGAACATACGGAATATCTGCTTCTATAATAAAAATAAAAATCTGAACATTCCTATGACGAAAAAACGGCCAATTGAACAAGCTGCCGGGTATTATTGAAGTAAGAATCCGTAAGAAAAAAAGTGTTAAGCCATTTCGGCAACACGCAAGATGGTGAACGAAAAACTCGCGCCAAAGACATGCAACGTCCATTAGCCTTCCATTAGTTCATCCAAATTTTTCCCCTCTCCACACAGATGGATAGATGTCTTCTATGGAAGGACGACATGACGCTAAGTGACCATTTGACGACGATTGCCTAATCCATTCTACGAGGTGGCATCATCTTTCTTCCTAAAAGCGTCTGCATTGTTCTGTAGATAATGTTAATTGGCGCAAAGTTAGGAATGCGGGTAGCCTCCAATTGTGGACTCTTACAGAGTATCGAGCAGTTGTATACTACGTGACATGTTGGTTTATATTGAAAGCTTTCGTCGTTAACATATTCGGTAATTGCTTTTTCATGGTGGGGTTTTTTTTTTTGAAGAATTCAATATTATAACCCCCCGATTGATAAAAAGTTTCAAATTTATACAAAGCTTTATAAAAAACGACCCGAATATTAAAATCGAACGTCCAACTAAATCGATAGTCCATTCAACAGAACAGTTTTTTCATCACAAAACGACACATATTAATTCTTTTTTTTTTTTGAACGACATCCCGCCGATTGGAGACCGGTCCGCGAGTCTTTCGCCGTTTTTTTTTTCCCGCCACTAAACACAATAACTTTTTCATGTCGATACTGACGATAGACGATGTAACAATAGATGTTCAACGGTAAAAAAAATCTTCTTCCAAACAAGTTTTCAGTTTTCGCGCGGCGTTCGTTACCGGCACGTTTCTTCGAGCGCTAATCTAGTTACTTGCTTGTTTTCTTTTCCTTATTGTTGTGACCGAATTCTTTCGCAGTTCGACGATTCTCAAAGCATCGATAACATAATTAACATGTTAGGTTATCCCGAAAGTGATGTCGTATTTTAAATGATGATGAAATTTTCAATAAAAGCTTATTTATTGATTATTAATGTAAAATATAATTTCTACCATTATTTAACACTTTTGTTCACTTTTCTGTAAACTTTTCGATCCAATTTTTGAAAAATTGTGTCGGTTATGAATCGAAATATTTTGAAAGTCTATATTTTACCTCCTCTGCATTTTTAAAATTTTTCCCTACTAAATAATTCTGTTATTCAGTAATGTAAGTGTGTTTGTCCATATTGTCTTCGTTCAATGTATATGTCGTCCATTTTCTTTGTTTTCACACCTTGCCAATATTTCCATGTTTTTACTTAAGTTATAGTACCTTAGATTGTTACCAATTTTTTGAATAGTCTCAGTTGGATTTAGTTCAACTTGGGATCTTAAAATGTTTTTATCCACAATCAACGGTTTTTTGCAACTAGGGTGATTTTTAAGGTCAAAACTTCTAGGAATATCTCTGACATGTCTGAATCTCTAAAATATCGCCTAACAAATCACAAACATCGTTATTCACGACAGTTGCAATTTTTCTTCAAAAAATGGTAAAGCGAATCAATTCTTCACTCGGAATAAACGCCTCAATTTGCAGAATGGCTTAAAGAATATTTAATACGTTTTTGGGAATATCTGTGATCAATAGAACACAAGGCATATGATAAAAAAATCGACACAACTGAGAGTCGAAAAGGACCATTATAGACATACGGGATTAGCTAAACCCCCCTATAACGTCAAGATAGATTCCACGTTATAGGGGATTAAGGTTATTCAATTTTAATTTATACGTGTCAACTTCTTAATTTGAATACATTTGAACGATATAGGGGGGGGCTCACCGTATTTATACCGCGTATTATACGAGAAACGTTCCGAGCGGACCGATTTCACAACAAAGCGAAAATCCCGCGCGGACCGGCGAAAAATCAGCATAAAAGATCGTCCACAAGCCGAAGATTGATGTTGGCCGTTCCACTAGAATAATTTATTCCGCTACGAGAGCATCAGATCGCATTTAACCTGGCGGCAGGTGAACCGTCTTCGTCCCACATAACCACGACTTCGTAACTGGCCATTAGCGGGGAGCGACAGCCCGAATTGACTGGCTGCACGCATATTCATCAACCGAAATGGCAGAGCGGCATACGTGTTGCATTCGGCATATGTAGGTGCATTCGGCATATGTAGGTGCATTCGGTGTGCATATGTGTGATGGTGCTATGCAGTTTGTGAGGCCGTGCACTTTTCGTGCGTTTCGAACGCCGCCTCTAATGGGGCGCTCGCCGAAAGCGGGGAAAATTTTGAAACTTTCAACGGCGACGCAATTTGTGGGAAAATTCGAATTGTGTGTGCGCCGTTTACCGCAAAATCGCTGAATAAATTCTCGATAATTTAATGAAAGTTTTGTTCGGTTGGATTGTATGGAAGTTTTCTGATTGTATTCTCTCGAATTGATTTCGTCCCAGTTTTTGCCATAGTAAATGTAGTGAATTGAGTGGATAAATTTAATTGGAGTATAAATAGGCATTAAATTGAAGTTTGTTAGAAAAAGCGATTTTTCAATTTTTCGATTTTTATAAATATAATATTTTCAGTTTAACTGTTGAATCTAGACGCGTGTATGTATACTCTATAATTTTAGACAAACAGAATCATGTTCTTGCATGAATTTAGAAGGATTATTGCAAGAAAACACAAAAAGATTTTTATTACTTTTCAATCGTTTTCCTAAAGAATCACTTATTCCGTTGTAATTAAATAGAAAAAAATCTTTCACAAACCAATACGCCATGTCTAAAAAAATGCAAGAAAATTATGTATGATCACACATTAAATGGGAAAATAAATTTTACTTGTAAATATTTTTTTACAAACCATCTGCCAAAATTTCATATAAATATTATTTACGAAAATCCATTTTTCTAAACAAAAGTGATTTTTTTTGTTAAAATATTTTACCAAATCTATTTTTAGTAAGACATAAAACATATATCCCAGAAAGAACAAATAAAATTTGGCAGGTAATTTAGACAATTTATATAATTAAGAAAATAATAATAATAATATTTCGTCATTTGTATGAAAATGTTTGTTCCATCATAATTAGTGCAATTAAAATCCATGAGATCCAAATGATAACAGCAATCAAAATATATCAAAATGGATACAAGGATGAATCCAAAGTGGGACACATCCGACTGATGTAATCGCGACAACCATTATCCAAAAAAATAAACTTGCATTTTTAATGAAGTTTTACTACCGTTTGCGGTTTGAGTTTGATTTTATATAGAGATAGTTCAATTTTTTTAGCAGTTCGCTCATTACACGGAAAATAGAAAAACTGACCACCGTTCAATTTGGTCACGAAGCGGCCGACAAACTAACGATAACGAAAGTTGACCGGAAAAAATGCACGTAAAAAAAGCATTAAACTCACTTAAAATATTTTTATCGACGTAAAGCCGTTTTGAAAAGTAAACGCTCGACAATTCAAAAAAATCAGTTCGAAACAAGCCCGAAATGTTACAGTTATCGTAAAATTACAACGAGTGCACTCACAAAATGGCGCCTTTCGTAATTTTACAATTTCGAAAATAATAATATACTCTATACTTAATTATGTGTAACAATTTTAATTTTTTCATTTAAATATATTATTTTTATTTATTTTCTTTCATTTTTCGAAATATATATTCTCAATTCTTATATTCCAAAATCTTATCAACAATGATTCGAAACAATTTAATTATAAAAGTATTACTAAAAATAAATTTTATCAATTGTAAAACATCCCCTATATATAATAGCGGATTTGTGTGTGTATTTGTTCGTTCAATGACGCTCGCGACTTTTTCGCGAATATGTATCTTTATGCGTATACAATTAACGTCTATAATATGAAGCTTATTACGCTCGCGACTTCGATTTTCTATTATGGTCTTAATGCGTATACAGTTAACGTCTATAATATGATGCTTAATAACTACTGCTTCTGGCTTTGCCTATATATCACAAACAAATAACAAATGAACTATTTTGATTTTATCAACTAAATATTCAAATCGGGTACACATTTCGGGTTCACAAAATCGGGTTTTCACATTTCATCGTTTCCCGTCTCTTAACAAATCCACAGCCGATGTTATCAACATCGGACCTATTAACTAGTCAATAAATAATCTCAAAACGCCTAACATCACAAAAAAATGAAACATCTCGAAAAATTCTCATTCTCCGATCCTCTTAACCAGTGAATGGTGTCTTCGCGACAAAAACGCAGCATTAGTACACCCACACACCCGCAATTAGTATGCAATTAACCACTAAAAGGTTGAGTCGTCTAGATATGGATGCACCCGATGTAATCGGTTGCACCCGCGTGAGACAAACGCGTTTTAGCCTCGAAAAGCAACCAGAGCGGATCGCAAGTCGTCGGCCGAAGAAATTGACGATGACGATTGTGATGGAAACGAAGAATACGGGCGAACTAATCGATTTCGTATGTAGCGAGTTCGGCATGTCGTTCAGGTCATTAATTCGACGATGAAATGTGAAGTTTACAGATGCCAGATTGTAATCGTTGAATTTTATTCGTGTGTCTCGTCGTGAAACTTTCATCTCTGATATATGTATTTTTTTAATTATTATAAATGCGAATAGTTTTGAAAGCTGCGATTATTTGATTGTAACAAACAATAAGCATATGTAATTGATTTTGAATTTAATATGTTTGTACAATAGGTTATTACCACTAGAATCATAAAACGACCCCGTTTTGAGAACAATTGAAAATCAGGCGTATATATTATAATTCAGAAACACATCATTAAATATTATATATGCTATTCTATTTGTATACAACTTAAGTCCATTTCATAGTTAATTAAATTTTATCACATTTGAACTTTCAAAGTCACAGGTATAATCGAAACTAACAGTTTGTAACTGCTGAAAGAGTATCATGCATTTTCATCAAAAGAGGCGTTTTATCAGATGGCTACCGTTATGCGTACCCTTTATTTTATTATTACCTCTAGAAACGTAATTCCCACATTTAATTTCACGACTATCTTCTTTAACATCCGTGCATGTCCGCTGAATGTAAATTTTATTAATGACGGGGTTCACTTATGTATTTTTTTTTTAATCAATTATACATACCAACACAAAAAATATAAATGATCTTAAAATATTCGCACACTCGATAAAAAATCGATTGTACATACAATGTTTACATCTATTGATTAATGTTTACGATTTTTCTTAATAGTAAAACTACGGAATGCTTTTATGCTCGAAAAGTCGATTACATCAACGTACCAATTTATTCGGAAGTTTGACAGCTCATCAAATCCCATTCGATTCATTTAACGGCTAGTTTATATTTCGAACGAATTTGATCGAAGCGATGTTTCTCAATACTTGTGAAATTAATTATCCGAAAAACCCACTGCAATTATTCGAATAGCGATGTTTCAACTGTGCAATGCAAAATAAAATAAATAAATCATGAAACTTTTAAACCCAATGCAATATAAAGACCGACCATTTAGCGATTCTAAAAATTAGGTGTCTTAAATTCAACACCGAATTTTATCGATGAAAAAAATGTTTTTGATCACTATTACGAAGCAAAAGAGAACGGTTTGACATTATAATGTTAACGTACTTAGGCAAAACTCGGTCGCCATACAAATTGGTCGTCTGACTCATAAGTCTGTGTGAAAGTTCCTTTGCGCGTTTTATTATTGAAGCGATGTAACCGTTCAATCGTCACGTCCTGTAAAAATGCAACGTGACGATCTCAATGCGAAGAAAATGTCGGAAAAATTCGTATTATGGTCGTATTGAAACGAGGGAAAGCGCTCGTTCTAAAGTTCGAATGACTTTAAAGCGGTTCATTCACGATGACGCAACATCTACCGCATGAATACTGATGAGTACTTTATTAAACTCATAATGAAAATTTGTTGAAATGAGAAGATGGTTTCGTTGAAATTTTGTATTCCAAGAAACCATAATGAGTTTGAATAGAAAATTCACTCATAGAATATTTCTATTTATAATATTTTTCGACACTTTCCGTTATTCGATAAAAATATTAATAAGAATACTTAAAAGCGACCTAAAGCCAAAATCAATTGCCATATTTCACTGAAACAAAAAAATGATCAATTCACGAGCAATTTTCTATGAACCACGAAAAGTGTCACGACTATGAAACATCAGAAGCTTTTTCTGTCACTTTTTCGTTTATTTTTCATAATTCAAAACAAAACTTTGTAAACGAATGCATAATCGATCGATTTGCTCGACGGGTTCGAAATTCGCGAGCGTTTTTTCCCCGTTTTGATTATTGCCGCGATAGTATTAACACCGATTTTTTTATTCGCTCGACATTTTCGGCTCGCCTATTATTAACATTTCTACCATTTTTATTTTTGATATTTCACTATTATAATATTCGTTTTATTTTCGTCACGAGCGAGCGGGCTCATCGCGAAACGCAAATCCGTTTTGATGTCGTAACGCGGACGAATTGCGAAACAATTAGAAAATTTCCCAACTAAGCCATGTGTAAAAGAAAACTCGACGAAGCGGGTTTCATTAATCAAAGCGAAAATCCGGTAAACGGAAAAACACGATGAGTTACTAATGTACATTGTTTTTTTCGTATTCTGTGTTAATTTTCATTACTTTATTAGACGTGTCTGATTTTGCGGTAATTGTACAACGAATAGTTTGGACTAATCTAAATAGGCGTATTATAATGTGTAGAAATTATAATATTTCGGAACAATTATAATGATATTTTATTTTTCGTTAAATTTATATGAAAAATTGAAATGTGTCGGAATAAAAACAGCGGATTGGATATTTTCGTGTAATATCAATGGAAATCGAACGATTAGTGTCTTATCTCGGAAGAGTTTATCAATTTCATCGTTCACCTTAATCCATTTGCATAATATACTGAAATTAAATAATAGAAAGCTCGAATAAAGTGTTGTGGTAAGATAAAACTATGACATGTTAGTTGGTTTTTTCGAAAATTTATTTATAATTAATTTTTCATGAACGCTACTTTGCATAAACATTTCTCGATTTTTATCTATTTATATTAACGATCGTCGTTTTGACTATTCTAATTAAAATAATACAATGGATTTAATTATTTAATAAAAGATAATTTCCCTTAAAGTATGTAAAGTATCGCAACTTTCAAATAGCGTTTACATTTAATTATAACGGAACACAGCAACCAAGCGCACTCAATTTTTTTCCGTCAAAATATACTTAGCACTATTATTATATTGATTTATGTAAGACTCTAATTCGAGATTACGTAACGAAATGAGCATTTCCTACAAGTGGTAGTTTTTTTTCAATACTATGCCATTATTTTCACATTAATTGCGATATTCACGCGACGAGCCGTTAAAAAATTCACCTAATGCGCTATCGGACAGATTCGAATCAAACGTTCATACATGCCAAACGTATAATTATCTAAAAACTTAAATTAGATCGATGTCATAACACAGAAAGGGTTTTATCGAATTATAACGATGTACATATCTCAAAACTCAATTAGTCTATCAATTGTTCGCTGTTTGCCATTGTTGAAAAAAAATGAAATTGAATATTCTCCAATGATGTTTCCTACATCACTTTCTTGGAAAATACGCACTCAATATGAAACACAATAAAACACGTTTTCCTCGGAGATTTTCGCACGCATTTTCATCAGACGATTTTCCTCGGGGAAACCGCACTTTACGTACCAACTTTTCAGGGATTTCACACGTGCTTTCATAGTCGCAAAACGAAATAATGACAGCGCTATATCGGCGCGTCATTGTTGTCGAACAGAGTTTCTATTATGGAAACGTCGTACGCACAAAAGATCCATTTTTCCCGTACATTTGTATGATAGAGTTCCAACAGACATGTGTTTTGTTATCCGCGAGCAAATAGAAAGTTTCCGCGAGGGCGGTTCACTCTTCTTGTTTGATGTACAATATTGACACGCCTAGCTCGGTATAGGTGTGCGAACTGTGTATTGTTCGAAAATTATGGAAAAAATACCACGATGTGACGGATGAAGGGAAAAATATCATCGTAAACAAAAACGTATGTGTTTCACAAATTTGGATGAGGAAATACGCGTTATTCCGATAGTTTCTGCTTTTTTTCGTATAGTTGTCGTTTTCGGTTTGTTTATACAGTATAAAACAATAAAACAATTCTTCGCCATGACTTTGGAAGGAAAACGATTCGAAAAAATATATAGACACTTTCTACGATGGTATTTCCGTTAAAAAATAAACGGATATTTGTTTTTGAATGATTTACTCAAATTTGATTAATTTATTTTTTAAATACTAATGAATGGTAACTATTTTTGAAAATTTTTCCATCAATATAAACCTACCAATTTACATTATTACAATTATGATTTTTTTGTAACCTTTAAAAAATTATAATCATGTAACGATTACATACAAGAAACTTAACTACGCAAGTACACATAATCGGTAATCTAAACACGCATAAATTAGATGCAACAACCAAACGACATTTCCCTTTTATTTTCGGCTGCTTACTTTCTTTCCCATCAAAACGAATCGATTCGAAAACGAAGCACGTAAACAACCGAAATTCGACACGATGAAATAACACCACGATATGATAATCGGACACGATATAATCTAGTACGTGGAAAAGGCTCACACCGTTCACAAACACGTAGCTAAGAGAAAGCCTTTTCGATAACGCCGTGTCTTCATTAACTTATTTTCAGCATATGTCAGCGATCGTGTTATTATGTGCAGCTTGCGTAATAAAATGTGGTTTGGTTTTTTGACCGTGTTATTATGTTCGGTAAATGTCGAGTGTGATAAGAATCGGCAATAGATTCGAAGTGCATAAGAATACCAATGCACGTTCTAATATTGCATGCAAATGCGTTATCGTGTTGTTCGGCAAGAATAAGTTTATGATGGTCATTATGAATTATTGTGCAATTTTCTTGCTAAAAAGTTTTTCGTACATCGAATACGTAACTAAATTCTAAAGAAAATGGTTTTTCGTGAAGTTCAGTAGAAAGAGCTCGATGAACGGGTAGACACGAAGCCCAATGAGATTTATTCTGATATCATATAAAATTTAATCTGTTTGCAAATCTAAAAAACTATAAAGAAACTAAATATTATTTACGATATTCATATTATTTTTTTAATAACTTTTATTTTCACGAAAATATTATTTGATATTTAGTAATATTAACAATCTACACTAATATTTTTAAATGATTTATTTATTCGTGTAAGAAAAATGTAACCTAATCATAGGTATCTGTTTTTTAACATTCAACTACAATTAAAAATGAAACATTGAAAACTTAACGACCACCTTGTAAGTACCGTCAAAATACGAAACAGAATCTCTTCCGTTACTCCGGAACATTTATCTTCACCAATTCATTTTTCATTGTTATTTTCACATTTTGAAAACGAATAATTTTTCTTCGTCATCTCTAATATTTTTTGCTGCAGCAATATTTTACGCTATAAAGGTTTACCGTCAAACTCAACCTATTTTAAATTATCATCTTAATTCGCTTCACATGTGATTACGTGGATAATTGGTGCACTTAAACTATGACTGAATTTTTATTATTCTTTACACATTCTTCGAACGATGGAAATTTAGAATATTCTTTCTGAATGTATTTTCATTAGCAACCTGTTAGTTATCCGTTGCAGGACACGGTCTTATCAAATAAATGTGAGATTGGGCTATACTTTACTCAGTAAGCGGTTTCCAAACTTTTTGCTACTGTGCTTCCCCAAAAAAAATTTTTTTCCACGCCTCCCTATCTTTTATTTTTTAATAAATATTATAATATACAGTGGATGCGGTGCTGAAAAAGAAGTGCTGGAACGCTCAATTTTTACACCTCCCCAACACATTAATTTTCAAGGTTTTTTAAATAGCTAAGTGATAATAATTTTAATTTTAAATGTCCAGAGCTGGGGTGCCTGAAGTACTGAGAGATAAATTTCCTAGAACCATATAAATTAAGCAAAAAGGCGCAACAGACGAAAATTTTTTTCCGATTGTTTTACTCGTTCAAACTGTATCACCAAAAACTATCAATTTACTTAATTTTTTTTTCTTCGGTTAATTTATCGATATTTCTACAAGGGATTGTAAAAGTAAGGCAAAAATGGCGCCGCAGTCGAAATTTTTTTTCAAACGTCTTATCGTTAGTCATTCGAACTATATCATATATAATATTATTTTATTTTAGTATTTATTTATTTATTTTTACGAAAATCATTTTTTAATCAAAAGTTTTGGTGCCTCCTCTGGCAATGCCTCGCGCCTCCCAGGTTCGAAACCAAGCCTTACTCAATGTAAATATAAGTTATACATTCAGTAACGCTTACTGAATGTATAAGCCTACTTTATCACAGATTATGCCAACGTTACTCAGATATCAACGTTATGCTTTCTATGCCAACGTTACTCTGATATCAGTAACACTTAGCAATATTATGAACACTAGTAAATAGGCCCGATGTTAATAACATCGACTGTGGATTTGTTAAGAGTGAAATGTGAAAACCCAATTGTGTGAACCCGAAATGTGTACCCGATTCGAATATTTAATATTTAATCAAAATAGTTCATTTGTTATTTGTTTGTGACAAAGTTGGTAGGTAATAACCATCATATTATAGACGTTAACTGTATACGCACAAAGACCATAGTCGCGAGCGTCATCCGAACAAACACACAGAAATCTGTGATTATATATAGAGGATTGTATTCGGGCTCAACACTAACGAACTCCATTAATTTAAAAATAAGCCTACGCAGGGAGCAATAAGCAGAAGAACCTCTCGAACCTTCCTAAACTCGATCTAAAAAAATTCGCCAACCCAAAACGGCACGAAGCGAAAGTCCAGATTAGTAACGATGAGAACCGCATTCTCCCCTGGGCGACCAACACGAACGAAAGCAAGTTTCCCACACGTGCAGCCCGCGTACGTGCGCACACTCGAACGTTCATTGTCGCCGAGTGGAAGTGTGGAAAGTGTGCCTCGGCCCGCTTTTGGCCGACGCTATTGTGCGCTAACGGCACACGGCCGGTTTAAGGTCACAGCCAGGGCTGGCCAACCGAAGGACACGGCTCGAGATGCCGAGGGATCGTCCTTCGTATGTGGCGTAAGGCCAGGCGCCCACAGGCGATTAGTCGCGGCGCGATTTATAATGGAACACGTTGTTTTGGGTTGAAGTGCGCCCATAAACTATATGGGCGCCCTTATACGAATAAGGAAAACGCAGGAGAGACTCGGCTGATTCCGTGATAGCTAGAATAAAGTTGATTTTCTAAAATAATTCCAACATATTTTAGAGAATTGTATTTACTTATAGTTTGCTACTATATATACGATGATGTAACATTCCAATGATAATCTTTTGTTATCGAAAAAATAATATTATGAAGATTTTCTTAAAGTTGTGTATATTACCACAGAATTACGCGAGCATTATCACCGAATTAGAGTCTCAAATTCGATCATTTGAGATCTGACACAAAATGGGTAATAAATTACAACATGTAAATAATGGTTCGATGAAAAATAAGGTTGATGCTTTATGATTGTAAGCTTTGTTTTAATTAAATAAAAAAATTACTCACCCTTAAAAATTGCAGTATATTGCACAAAAAAATTCCAAAGAACGAAACACATATTTTTAAATTATTGCAATCATAGACACCACAATTGGATTAATATCACAAAATCAGCCTTGAATTATTATTAACACAACCAAATTTCTCCCAACTTCTTATAACGAAACAACACAATTTTCACTAATCAACATAAAACGAATACGATAACGATTATTAAAAATAAAAATAACAATTCTTAACTATTCAACAACGAGTTTAAAACTTAACAATTCTTTCCTTCCGCCGTTAAGAGTTCAAATTTGAACCGTTGACGCGACGCGTTTTACCGCCAACAACTGTATGGCACCGTCTTGCGGAAGAAAAGACGTTACGAGTCCTTATTCAATGCTCCTTTTCGTTATCAAATGCCCCCACCAACCCTGGATTCAAAAAAAATTACTACAAT
Source organism: Hydropsyche betteni (assembly GCA_028571205.2). NCBI lineage: Eukaryota > Metazoa > Arthropoda > Insecta > Trichoptera > Hydropsychidae > Hydropsyche > Hydropsyche betteni. Next base: position 698,309 of record JAOXNN020000031.1, on the reverse strand, counting down.
AATGTATCCCCTTCCTTGTGGGCAGCGGTGTGCAACCGGTGGGACGCGCTCGAGCGTAAAAGACTAAAAAAAGTTAAAGAAACATAAATAATTGATGTATACATATATCGGATTGTTTTATCAAAGAAATTATAAATTTAGATGTTCATTCGAATTTTTGAGAAAAAGGTTTATTACCTGGTTCCTTTGATAGATTTTGTTGTTAGTGTATTGTGTGCTTTGATGCGCTGTTTGTAAAGGTTTATTTTGTTTGGGTAAGCGTATGAGGCTTTATCGAAATTCAGGCTAGATTATCGTTAAGGTAGTAAGTTTTAAGGATCAAATTCGGTTCAATTATGAATGTAGGATTTGGAAAGGGAACCAGGTTGCATACACTTCCTCAGACGCATTGTGTTCGTCCATGTAAGGAGCACAATACCGTTTAAATTATTCAAGGGCGGTCCGTTATTAGTAAATATCATAAAATATATATTTAAAAATACATTATCAATTTTTATCTATCACCGTAATTAAGTCAAGCGAGATATGAGACGATCAGATCAATATTATTTTGTATCATTAACTACATGTATATTATACATATATAGTTTCGTAAGGAATCGTATGATATTTTCTACGTATCAAATTTTTGATGATATCAGATACTCGCCAAACTATAACGTTATTATATGAAGCAAATACTATTGTATATAAAGTCGAATGTAGAATTTTTTTCAAAATATAGTGGAAACTCGGATAAATATGTGTTAAGGATAATTCTGTGATAGTTTGAATAAAGCGATTTTTTTATATTATAATAACGACCTATTTTTGATAACCGTATCTACTAGAAGTTTACCAGTAGATACAAAAATTTAGTGATAATTATCTACATGTGATGCTAATATAAAAAAAATTTGTGACAGTTTATAATTTTTTTGTCATACAGAGCATACGCAAGATTCAAATGAGTAAAACAATCCAACAATTAACAATCCAAGTTTCCTTTATCATTGAATTCATATGCCAAAAAATATTTGTAACAAAAAAGTTTTAAAACAATAGCATGCACATCCTAATACACATTGCACCACACAATAAAAAAACTGAATATGATAACAATTTAATATTAAATTATCAAAATCACGAGCCGTCTTTGACTATCGATTGTGTGTATTGCTGTAACGGTCACCGGTCGAGACTTATCATACAACCCCATGGGACCGGTGCTTAAGAAAGTCCCATACAAACTTGAGGGGAGGGTTTTCGCATTATTGCGTCTCTGGAACTCGCCCTAAAATGTCTTGGGTCACACTGTACGCCGTGTAATTAATTTAGTCTCGATCGGAGCGAACGAGACATTCGAGATAATTGTAACTGATCGAGTGCTGAGATTCTGTGCTTGGGTCGTATGAGAGTATTTTGGAATTGTTTATAATATTTTTTATGGTTTGAATGTGAAATTGTTTGATTATGTATATTGAAGTTGGAATTTTTTGGTTGTGAGTTTGTTTGAAAATTTATTTTATTCTTGAATTTGAAAATGAAATTGAGTTTCATTTTTATGTGTTTCAGTTTATTGTAAATGTGCCATACTAAAATCTTCCCCTAAAGACGTATTGTGTCTATGTAGGGTGAGTATGATTTTTTCCTGTTGTTATTAAAGTTTGTAAATATTGAAAATA
>JAOXNN020000031.1:684206-696545 GCA_028571205.2 Hydropsyche betteni | reverse complement strand
AGGAAATCGTGCTCCCGTAGTTCACCGCCACTTCCTTCCCGTCGATGAACAGCTCCACCGCCGCGGACGACCCCGGCCCAGCCGCCGCCCCGCCGAGCGCCGCAGCCTCCGGGCCCCGAGCCGCCCCCCGCCGGTGAGTGAACCACCTCCGTCGCCCCGGAAGCGCGCCAGCGGGGCGAAAGCCCCCGCGCCGTGTCCCCCGCGAGCTTCCGCGTTTAATCGATATCGCCCCCAGGGGGAGGGAGGGCGTGCACGTAAACACCGGCGTCCGTAAACATCGCGGGGGCGCGGGATCGTGTCGGCTTCGCGCCTTTTTTCGAACGCCGGAGGTCTCTTTTGGGGTTCCGGGGTGTATTTTTGATGGAAAATGCCGGCAGTTTCGTTGGGGGAGTGTGGGGGGACGCAGGGGCGAGTCCCGGGAGTGCAACACGCCCCCGTTTCGGTACGGACATGCGCCGGGGTGGCTAACCCCTGCCCCCCGCCGCGCCCCCTTCGCCCCCGTTACCCATTCGCCAGCATCCTGGATTTGCCGATAGATATCTTTATTTTTCGACGGCTGCTGTTTGAATGGTCAGAATTCGAATACGGTTTCGGTCAGGATTTTTATCCCGTTTGTCAGAATTTATTTGAAATCGGTCAGAATTTCTAACATGTTTTGGTCAGAATTTTGATCAAAAAAGTCCGAATAAATATTGTAAAGTTCAGAATTTTAACCAGGTTTGTCAGAATTTATATTAAACGTTCAGAATAATATCAAGAACCCTGACCTATTCTGACCGTTTCGTTATTGAATACTGACCATTTTTTATTTTGATTAAAATTCTGACCATTTAATTTTTTGCTATTTTCAATTGTTCAAAAATTTCATCGATGTTTTTTCACGAATAGATTAAATTTTGATATTTAAATACTTTTTTTATCGTATCTTTCGATTTTTTGAAATGTTCGATTGTGTTTGTCGTATTTTACAATGAAATTTTCAGTATACGTCTGAAAATCTGCGGCGATTCGTTTTCGGCTCCTGAGTCACGTTCTCGCTCAAATTCCCGATGTCCTATTCGACTAATGCGAAATGTCGCAAATTTGCACAATTTGATCGTGTAAGCGAATCTTTCGAGATATTTTCGAAAATTTTAATTTTAATTATATTAATATTGTTTGAATGTAATCTATCGAATGACGATTCAATGTTATTGCAACGATTTCTCCGTTTTATCGTCGCATAAACAATTCCGTATCTTATCTGCAAATACCAGTGTTTTTAAACTTTTATTGCGTCCCTGAATTTAAAATAAATAATTTCTCAAATATCCTTATCAAAAATTAAACAACCTCAATCAACTTTACGAATTCAAAAATCGATCACGCCCCATCATAATCTGATTTTTTTTATCACCCACCCGATAAGATATCGAACCTTGTCCAGAAAACGGATTAAATCATCCGGCCGAACAGAACCATCAACCGATTAATCATCGGCGAACCGGAATGAAGCCTCTCGTCACCTGCGAGACATTATCCTCGCAAAAAGGCGGACATAGAACCTTTTCCTCGCCGAAAATCCACCCACCCACCCCCTCCCCCGGGACGACATATCTGGGGAAAACCCTAAACGGATTCGCTCATTGTTATAAATGCGCACTTTTCGAATACATTTTCTTTTATCGGAAAAATTCGTTTTCCGAGTTTTGATTAATACGCGCCACATTTCACTCGCTGAATACGTATTTTTTTTTCGTGGTGTTTTTCCATGGTTGATTGATGGTGTTCGAAAGTTGTATTATGCGCGTGTCGAAAGTGTTGGATATGTTGCTGTTTAAAGCCGTCATTAATCCCGATGATGACTGTTTATATTTGCGACTAGCGATAGTTCCCGATTCCCATTCCCGTTGTGAATACGCGTTCTGCACACACCGGTATACCGATGCATTAAAATTGTTGCATTGCTGTTAAATTAATTAATGATTTTTTATTTCAAAAATACATTGAAAATAAAATGCCCCTGATTGTATGCAATCTTCACAACATGATTATCGGGCGAATTGCAGTGTTCCGTCATTTTTTAGCTTTTCTTTAGGAATTTCCCTATTATTTTTCTTCATAAACCACCCCTTAGCTAAAGCGAATAAAAACAAAAAAAAATGAATACACAAGTCAGTCAAGCGTTTTTTAAGATTAGCCCAGACAAAATATCTGCCACGATTCATTTTTATTTATATAGATTTTCAGCGACCTCGCTTTTTCAACAATCGCATGATCGATCGCGTCGTTTCGTAAAATTTTCAACGACAAATCCTCAAAATTTCCGTTCCATCTCTTGCGACATGTTTGACGGCGCTCAATTGGACGGAAACGATCACAATTTTGTATGTACTACAATATTATAACGTCGCGTAATAAATTATATAATATTATTGTCGCAATGTATGCGGACGTTATTAAAACTCAATGTAGCCGGGTACAATTTCATATTGAACTTCGACGGCGACTTTTCCCCGAAAGGCGGCCGTTTTTTCGTTATTACCATAATCATATTCGGACCCTAGACCTTTCGGTCGGCAAACAACACACTTTCCGAACATCCTGTGGTGTATGGAGCTGAATAACTTTCGTGTGGGCGCGACCTCAGGTTTGAAGTTGAGGGTCGCCGCCCTCCGTGACCCCGATATAATCGTATAATACCCCGTTGCTTAGGAAGAAGAACGAATTTCGACCCTGATTGTGCGAAATGTATGTCCTTGTGGTTTTTTAAATGGAAAATTCGATGTTTGTATGAGGGATCGGCGCGGAGTTGTCGATTTGTCAAGTGCGGAATGTAAATTTGTTTTGGAACTATCGTATTGAGTAAATAGATTGAATGCGAGTCTGTTGAAGTTCCAATAAATTCCTTATCGTAATGTTTGTGTAGATTGCGATATTTGTGGTTCTTATTTCCTATATAAATTATATTATATCGTCAAAATTATTGTTGTTGAATTAAATGAATATGAGTTTTTTTGAAGTTTTAATAAATTTTTTATCATAACATTTGTGTAGATTGCGATATTTGCGGTTCTTTTTCCCTATAAATTATATTGTATCGTCAAAATTATTGATGTTGAATTAAATGAAAATAGTTCTTCGTTCATATGAGATCATTTAATTTTGACTCATATTTCGTATTTACTATGTAATAAAATATTTGATTGAAATCGTTAAAGTTATTAAAATTAAAAAAGGAATAGAAATAAAATATAAATCGTATAATTTTAGTAATAGTAGTATATTTTTTATAATAGTGTATTTCTATTTAAAAATAATTTATAGTTAAATATAAATAGTTCTTAGATTTATGATTTCATATGAGATCATTTAATTTTGACTCTAGAATTTCTCTTAAGTAATGGTAGAGGCCTATGACGAGTGTTTTACCGTGGCCTAAGCCACGTAGGACCAACGTTCTCGCCTCGTCTGTCAAACTAGTGGATGTTACGAACGCAAAAGTGGTCAGCGAGGGCGCAGTTTGCTCAGTCTTCACCTCGTTGCTCCCCGGGTGGTCATTGCGATTTGCTTTGTGGAGAGTCAGCGAGCAAAAAGTCTACCACATCGTTGATCTGAGAGCCTTCTCCGTCGGCATGGGCGGATTGGCTTTTATGGTACATGTCCCTTATCGATACTAGGTTGGCTCTCGGATAAGGTATATAGCCTAGACCCCCAATATTTGATGGGGATACCTTGTCCTATAGTGGGCACAAAACGGGTCGACAATGATGATTATTCCGTTTATTAGAGATTTATTTTAAATTAAACAAATTGACGTAAAAACATACTGGAATAGATTACGATGATTTTTTAAAAATATTTATATGAATAATTTAACTTACAATCATTCAATAAAAGTTAACTTTAGATCAATCTTCTTTAGCCTTACACAATTTCTTATATTGATTTATCACGAAACGAACTTAATATAGGTCAAATACAACGTAGATTTTATTTTAAATCACAAAAGAATATACAGCACTATATTTATCTATGAATTATCACTTCGAACACAGTTATCGGGCAAAAAAAAAGTTCACGATCTCGCATAATACAAAGGTACAACTTTGCGGATCATTCCTCCGCGCAACGGAGCGTACATAATTTTTTTTACGTTCGCTCAAATTGTCAATTATTATCAAAAAAACGTCAACCGGAAAGGGAAGAGTTCTTATCTAAGGGCGCGTAAAAAATTTTGCGCCCCTTTTACAACCCGAATATATGAAACGTGTCGTGTGAATGTGCGCGTCACTTGCTCGTCCGTTTTTTCATCTTCTTCATCCCGTAATTGTCGCGCGTCTACCCCTTTTGTCGTGCGTGTTTTACACGTGAGACGTTTTACACGTGTAAAATGTGTTTTTGTTATTGAAATGTGTGGGTGCGTTTTGTGTTCGGGCTTTTCTCGTGTCGCGTGGGTGAAAATTCCCGTTTCGATCGTGCGTTGTGATTTTTGGTATTGGGTCGTTTCGGGTGGAAAGTTTTATTTGTGGATCGTTCATAAAAATATAATGGTTTTTTTTTTTTCGGAAATAAACGAGTTGTGATATTTATGGTTTTTTTCAAATACAGGTACCTCCTCGAGTTACGATGGAGATACGTTTCTTAAACTCGGTCGTAAGTCGAATCTGTGTAATTTTTTTTTTCGGTAGTTTTGCTTTTATTAATACAATAATGAAATAATAAATAAATAACATTTAAAAATCTTTAACTGTTTGGGTCCATCATTTAAAATTTTTGTATTCCTTGATTAATTAAATTAAAAATAGCAGTCACTTTTTTAATACGATTTTTTTATGGTTCTACATTACTCCGTATTTATTTCTCATATCCGCTTGGGATTTATCATTCAATTTGTAAAAAATAATTTTTATAGTTTTTTTTCGGTCCTAAGTGCGAACCATCGTAAGTCGAGGACTACCTGTATAAGCAACTTGATTCGATTGACAAAACGTTTCGTTTTATTTTTATATTTTATCTTATCTTATTGCCAAGTAGATCAAAGATTCGTCTGCAAGATAACATCGCTTTGAATAAATAAAAAAAATACCGCCAATTTCACCGAAAAATTCAACTGCAAAACTCTCGATTCTCCAAACACTGTTACAGTTGAATGACATTTTCCGACAAAGCAATTTCCGAACATCATACGTACTACGTATATTCAATCGACCTCACACATGTTCACACACACACACACACACACACGCTTTTTGCGCAATAACGCCGAAACTAAACCACTTCTGCGAAGTCAAAGAACTCTGTTATGTTATGACAATGCGTCGTATGTGCGGGCAAGTCATGCGCGAAATGGGAAGAACATTCCTCGCTAGGGACAAAGTCGGCCCTTTTGTGCCCGGCGAATTCGCCAGGCTGCCATTGTGTGCGTCCAGGAGGAGCACCAGGTGCTCGGGGCCATTCGTACCGAGACGTATAGGCATCCGGGGCCATTATCCTGCCGGTCTTCCTTCGGGAGTCGGGCCGGTGACGGAGGATCGACGCGTAAACACGTTCCCGGCGGTGGAGAGTCCGCGAAAGTGGCGTGTCCTTGTTTGTGTTTGGATTGGATTGATTTTGGAGTGTTGTAAATGGTCAGTGATTGGATCGAAGGGTTGGTGAGTTATAATGTAGGGTTGCCATATTTCCCAGAACCCAAAACGGGACGGTTTGCAAAAAAATGTGTTGCACGTTCGAAAGTTTTTCCTCAATTATTATCGTTAAGGAAATATATAAATGTCCTAGGAACCATGTAAAACAACACAAAACGGCGCCGCAGGGCAAAATTTTTTTCTAAATGTTTTACTCGATCAAACTATCACCAAAAAAATCAATTTACTTAATTTCTACCAACGTCATTTTTTTCATTGGTTAATTTGTCAATATTTCTAAAACAAGCAATTGTAGAATTTAGGCGGAAATAGCGCCGTAGGCGAAATTTTTTTTCAAGCGTCTTAGGCCAGGCGCCCACAGGCGATTAGTCGCGGCGCGATTTATCATGGAACACGTTGTTTTGGGTTGAAGTGCGCCCATATGGTTTGTGGGCGCATTTAAACCCAATACAATGTGTTCCAATGTGTTCCAACGGCCTGTGGGCGCCTGGCCTAAGGCCCCCGTACACACTTGCGATTCGCAGTCGCGCGACTGTTTGGCGATAACGGTCGGATCGATGGATTCTCAGAAAAATCGAAAGAATATGTGCGTGCATTTCAACACGAAACAATGCGTCCAATTTTCGCGACCAAACGATCGCGCAAGTGCGTTCCTACTCTAAGGCCAGGCGCCCGCTGCGATTTGCAGTCGCGGCGATCGTTTAGTCGCGAAAATGGAACGCATTGTTTTAGGTTGAAATGCGCCAATAAACCATATGGACGCACTTCAACCTAAAGCAATGCGTTCCATTTTCGCGACTAAACGATCGCCGCGATTACATATCGCAAGTGCGTTCCTGCCCTAAGTGTGTAGAGTCGTAAAGGACGCTATTCGGCGTTGACACTGATTTGGGTTTGATGGTCGTTAATGTCTACGTGTGAATGTCCGTTTTTTTTTTAATTAAATGCTATTACGAATTGCGGAGGACATGATTGCTATGGCACAGATTTGATATCAAGGACCGGTCCTATATACATATGAATATTAACCGGATTCGGAACGAGTCAATTTGTGAATCGGCAGCGAATTTTGATAATGTTTTCAATATAATCGATCCGAATGGTGCGAGTACTATAAAATATTGAAAATGATACATATTTATTTGAATAATCATATTATGAATATTTTTTTAAAAGACTAATATGATTGATTTATCAAACTGACTTCAATTCACTGAAAAATGTATTGGACACTTTCAGCTTATTTTCAGTTAACATCCTAAAGCTTTCAATTTGGTCATATTAAATAATTATTCTGATCAGAATTATGCAAAAATTATTAGTAAATTTATTTTCCCACATGAAAATAATAAATTTTCATAGTGTAACCAATTGTGAAGGACATGTTCGCGATGACACACATTGCGTTACGGACCGGTCCTTCCGATGTTCGACGTACTCTGAGTAATGCGAGTTCGGTAACCGGGTCCGGAATAGGTCAATTTTTTATGTTGTTAAATTTTTGTTTTGTTTTGAAACCAATCGACAATGTAAATATAATAATAACCCAGTATAATAATAAATAAACCCTTATTCCGTATTATTATTCTACATTTTCTAGTCCTGTGAACGTTCTCGATTTCATGAACTATACTGACCTAGTTTCCTAAATAAATACCTCTCCTATTATGACGAACTTTCCCTGCATAATAATTTTACATTATATTCAACCTATATTATTCAAATTTGAATTATTTGTTACCTCGTATGGAACTACCGCTATTATAATCGTGACCAAATTATTAATTTTCGTACGAGTAACACTTATTCCATATGATTGCAATACATAATGTATTATTATATTCTATTTTATGTTTTTTCAATTTTGAAATTTTCATTATGAACTATAGTAAATATAATATTACATAATATGATATAAACATGATATGATGATATGAAAAAAAATAAATTTCAGTTGACATCGCAAAGGCGATGGTTTTTTATCGTGGATTTTACACAAACTATTTATTATACAAAACATTCAATATTTTTATCTTATAAATCGAATATCGTTTTTAATTTAGAGGAAATTCAAATCTGAAATCCATATCAACAGTATCCAGATCATTAAACATACCAAGACCGACTTCCGCAAAACAATCGTCGACTTTCCTAGAAAACGCGCTTCCGTTTAAAGCACGCGCTCGCGCGCGCATTTTCATTACGAAACGACCATAATACCAAAATCGAAAAAAAAAGCTTACCAAGAAGAAGCAGCCGTAATAACAATAATGAATCGATTGAACTCGAAGTGCGCTTCGGTTCACAGAAACAACAACGATTTCGGCCGTTCGTTTCTTCATGGTTCGATTCCCATCTCCGTGCATCTAATTCGTGGCCGCCGTTCCGTCAAATTACACACTTCCGTCGAAGATTTACGGAAATTGTTAATTCAACATTTTTAATTTCGAATTCGTACGCGGTCCGTACTTTTGGAACTCATGGCTGTTTGGTTTCCTTAACATTGACAACGACTCGAGCGAATACGCGCGCGTTAACTGAAAAGCAAACTCTTACTAATTTTCACGTGGATCTCGACCAAAAACGTGATTTTTTTCATCTAGGTTCGTTTGTATCCATGGAAGTGCTTTCGTGACTGCTGATAAAATCAAATTTTCAAATGTTAGCTACATTTTTTACTAATAAAATGTGGCTTTTTTCGATATCGTTTAAGTGGAAGACACGTCAAATATGTCATTTTGTACAATACAATACCGTCTTTGCGGTACCGTATTTTAAAACAGGTTCGCTTAGTGAAGAAGAGAAAAAAACGGTATTTAAATAATTCTAAACTTGACCTCATCATGTAAATTCGTATATGCGATTATTTCATGTATATACTATGTATGTATATTTATAGTGAAAAAAAATAATTTCATACTTTCGCAAAAATATATTATATTTATTTTATTTAATTCATTTTTAAAATATCACTAGATTCATTATAATTTAATCAAAATGAATCATAGTTAGATTGAAAAATTTTCATATAGTCAAATTACTATTAATTTATCAAAGTCAATTTTGAAATCTGCTTCATGGAAGCGAATGATTCGCATATTATCCGACTCATTTGAGACGTAAGTATTATACATTACTAAGGATTCTAAATTGGCGAAGCGGCTTTTTTAACGGAATGATTCATCAATAATTTTCAAATGTAAAATAAATATAACGGTAGCTGTAATTTCAACACGGAATTCTCGGCAGAGCGAACAGGGGAAACGCCAATGTGAAAAATCCTATGGCGAATCCGTTTCCGACGATCCGGAATTTTGAAATGCTCTAGAGTTGATTGTCATTATTCTTGTGTTGCCATGTTTTTGTAAGTAGTACAAAAATGTTGATAGAAGGAAAGAAATGAATGAACGATTCAAAACACTCAAATAACACGCAACGGCCGTGTAATTGCAGGTGGTGCAGAGCGAACAAAAGCAAAAGTTTCGATGCGTTGTTTCTTATCTTGGCGTGTCGGTATTTGTTCTTTTTTTCGTTAAACTCTTCTAAACAATCTACTGCTTCGATCCTGTTCTAAATCTTCACATTCACGCCAATCGTAAACTCTCCTTTTCGTGGAAAAGCACTTTTTCCGCAACGTACTGATCGCTGGCCATGTGTTCGATTGGGAAAATCGAAATTGACACCGAAAAATTTTGTTCGCTTGTTTTCATATAGTACTTTCGCTGTTTAAATTTTACTCGCAATTTCGATTTTTGCTCGAATTTAGAAATAATTTTCATATGTGGTTTCTTTAGAGAGAAAATTGATTTGTGAGAAATCGATCTCATTTTCAGGTGTTAAGTGAACCTTTTAGTGGTTTGAAGTGGAACGACCAGTGGTCGTGCGATAGTATCATAATCTGGTTGCAATTGGAAATGTTATTTGATTGAGAAAATATATTTTATAGTATCGAAATCGATCTATTTATATCAACACGCATCACACATATTCGCAAAATAAAAATATTTTTCAAACATATACTCACAATTTTAAGACTATTATTGATAATTAATTCACAGCATTTTTGGCGTTTAACGATAAACATGTTTAATGCAAATTAACAACGCACATAATTTTTCAAGATAAAACACACACCGAAATTATTTTCTGAACAACCCAATTATTAAAAACTTTCATACAACCCACAAACGACCCACATCCAACTCACAACACAAGGAACAACTCGACACCACCCCCGACAGTAAAATAACAAAGAATCAATAGAAATCAATTTCAAAACCACAAACGAAACGAACTATAAAAAAACACGCATACAATATGCAGAATTGCACGCCGATCGCATACCGGGAAACCTGCCAGGGAAAGTTACCTCGTACGTTTTAGAGGAATGCGAAAATCCGACACGGATGCGAAACTCGAGCGAATTTCGCACGTCGCACGATATATAATTTCATATTTTCATACGGCTAATAATATAATGTGTGTTATTTAAGACGTGTGGTGGTCCGCGACGGGCTTACGGTATTCCGATGCTGGGTCATTACATCAGCCAGTTGCGTCACACGAATGCCGGATTCCTCAGCTTCGATGTCTGATCCATTATCTTCGTGTTTGCCAAGGTGAAACCTTCACCTTGGCTGGGACGAAGGCCGGAACGATGGCCTGATTAAGGAGTGTTTCAATTTTTTTTTATTGATAAACAATGTCGGCTCTGTTTCGTGGTTATCTCGAAGATAGTATTTGTTATTTCTCGTTTTTTTTTTTTGGTTGAATGAAAATAAAAGACGATATGGAGTCATTTCAGCATCTTGAAAAATCTCATTTTGGAAACGAATTAACAATCAAAGAAAATTTCAACATTTTTCATGTAATGAAATGTTGATTCGTTATCTTAACATCAAAAGATTCAGATAAATTTTATAGTAAGCTGAAATTTTTAAAGTAAACATGCAAAAATGCGGATATTCGAAAAGTTTTTTATATGCTTTTATGTCTTTGGTTGGTTATCTCAAAACGTAAATTCGATTAAAATTTTTTTGTACTTTTTTAATATTTGAATAATGTTGAAGATCACTTAATTTCATTCGCGTCACACTCAGCTGCAATTTCCCTGTACAGTTATTTTGTTTAAGAGCGACATAAAAATTTCTTCAGTTCTAATTTTAAAATCACGAATCATCTGTATGAGTCGTGCATTTCAACGGCTACGTTCTGAAGTTAAAAATTAGCACAATAATTTATAACCATCCGATTGAAAATTCATCTGTTTGAAACATCTAATAAATTGAATATATACGAAAGCAAAAATCGGTTTTCTTCAACGCAAATGCAAACTAATTAATTATCTATACATATTTTTTTTGATAATAATGTATTCAGTGCATAAATAGAAAACATTTTTGAATTTATATTTTATCACTCAAATGACGCGCTAACACGAAAAAAAAACAGTTACGAAAATTTCCAAATTCACAAAATTTATTCCATGTGGTATTCAATCTTGAGATTTGCATACTGTTTATATTATACAAACGATATTTATAATGGTTTTTTTTTTCGATGGAAAAGTTTTTTATCGAAAACGGTAAATTTAATTAGACACGAAGAGCATTACGTCCATTCACTTTTTAACTATTTAAAGAGAAAAAAGCGCACAACAGCTGCCGTTGCCATCGCTATGATATATGAAGAAAAACGCGACTTTTGCTACCGTTTTTTTCTCATTTTATTATTTATTACTATCACGGACGTAACATCAGTCGAAGCACTTCAAAATAAACGCATCGAAAATTGCCATCAATCAAAATCAATCCGAAAAGAATAGATACGAAATTATTTAGGGAGTACCGTTTTCGCACATAATATAATATTATAGATCGAATACCTCGCAACGAAAATTTAATATTTTCAAACGAACTTAATAACCCCTTAATTTAGTCGCTTTTTTATTAGTGGTTCATTTACATAAATTTTCTTTGTTTCGACCATGGTTTGTGATTCCACACAAAAACATCCGACTCGCATTACTCTCACATATAAAACATCGTTCATGTTTCGAATTTGATTCCGCGATATCTTTTAGCTGCATCATCGACACGTTTAACGTTCCCCAAAAGTGTGTTAATCACGCGATTCGAAAAATACGAAAATCCCATCAGCCAATCACCCCGACGAACTCCAACACTGAAGTCATCGTCAACGAAAAAAGCCTCTTCCTGGCGATGATTCGGCTCTAGAGAAAGCCCGGTCGTCTCTGGCGGTTCTGGGAATGGCGAAAATCACTCGATCCGGGTTCACGTGAATCATCGTCGTCGTGCATCGAAAGAAAGTCCATTTTCCGTTAGTGATGTCACTAACGAGAGGCTCCCGGTGCGCTTTCATAACGGGGCACCCACAAGTGGCCCGATGGCCGGAAACCGACGCTTCTCAATCTTCGCAAGGTTTCAATGGACGATAGTGAAGGTCGTGGTGTTTTTTTTTTTTTGTATATAAAAATATTGACTATTTTGTAATTGTTAGAAGAAAAAAAAAACAGTTCCCTTTTGTACTTTTAGAATTTGTATGAAAGACAAGTAAAGGAATGTCTATGTCTGTGGAATTTGTATGAGAAGAAATAAATGAAGTCTTATTTATTGCTAGTATATAGGCCCGATGTTAATAACATCGGGTATGGATTTGTTAAGAAACGGAAAACGATAAAATATGAAAACCC
>JAOXNN020000031.1:658143-674797 GCA_028571205.2 Hydropsyche betteni | reverse complement strand
ATATTATAATACCTTTTTCAGGTCAAGTTTTTTTAGAAAAATAAAAATTGGTCAAACTATATTTCAGATATTACTTTATCTAATATCAATCATCTCACATATATGTACAGATGTAAATTCTTGTCATTAAAAAATAATAATAGAAAAATTATATGATGAACATATACGATCTAAATATGGCAACGTTTATTCTAATTGATACTGAAAAATGATTCAATGATCTATTTCTAACTATCCGTTTAAACGAGATGTATATTAATAAAAAATAATTGAAATGAATGTATGTACTAAATGTAATCTCTTTATTGATATACGGGTCTATTAAGCTTTATAGTTTTAATTCGTTTTGAATCATGAAACACGGTAAATGAATGAAAATTTAATTAAGCAAGCATATTTTACTATTTTAAAACTAGGTTTATTTCATGAACCGATAAAAAATAGTTTGTAGAAAATAATCTATGAAATAACATTATTATGATCTGAGACTAAATATAAAAGATATTTCATTATCATTCAAAAATATAAAAAAAACAATAATCACATTGAATAATTTATTACATACATGTATATCAGATCACGAGCGGAAATCGATATTGTGTGTTAAGAAATATTCTTGTATAGTAAAAAGTGAAAAATCAATATATTATTGATTATAAAACAATATAAAGTACACGATGATTTACTCAAAACTATGATAATTTATTGAAAAAATCGCAAGCAGTCGGTTACCATTTCATGAAAAAATGTGACCCGAAAATAAATGAATAAAGTCAGAACACATACGAATTTAATGGCGCAGATTTGAAAGTCAAAATCGTTGCAAATATCTAAAGAATTACATGTCAAAAACAATTCAAATGTTAGAAATCATTCGGATTCAAAATATAGTTGGAAAAAATAAATTATTTTCACAATCAATGGCCAAAAACGTTCGTGAAATCAAAAACTTTTCTAAATGATACTAAACAGTTGCGAAGTACATATTTCATGCTCACATAACTTGTTCTCAATTTTCTAAATGAAATAATATAAATTAGAAACAAAAAGTTTTTAAATACAGCACACAGATATGAACGATCGTTTTCACAACATTTGCTTAGCGATCGCTTTGCAAATGTTATTTCAACGAGACGATCGATCGGATTGCAGCTTTTAATTGCCAAACGAAACAAAGAGTGAAAAAAATAAATAATTTTGGTTCAATTTGAATTTTCAAAAACGGTTCATGGCGCGAACCGCTAGTATGGTGAAATTATAATTTTGCCGCAGAACCGAAGGAAAACGGTGAAAGTTGCTTTTGAGTTTCGAGAAAATTCCACGAATTTATTAAGACTGGATATAATCAATTGCTATTATCGAATCTAATCGATTGTGGAAATCTTTCAAAATCGGAAAATGTGGTCGTTTTTCTAAATTATTGAATGTTTCTTACACAAATCAATAAAATAAGAAATTGTTTATGAAAATGTTTTAAATATATTCCATCCAGTTTTATTCAATTCTTAGATGTTTCTGTATTGTATGATTATTTTAATATTCATAGTATTATTGAAGGTTCAAATAAGGCTAAATTTCATTTGTAAGGATTCGTTTTGATTTATTAGTTCTTAATTTTGTACATTTTGGTTCATCATTACAAAAAACAAGAGAGCAAATAATTAAAAATCGTATTCAAATTGAATAATATAAAATACACAACAAAATATGTTTTCACAATGATTAATTGAACCTATGAAGCGATTTATTTGAAAATAACCAAACATAAAACTATGTTCTGCTTTGCAGATTATTTCCCTTAATATAACTCAAAAAAATGACATGTTTATCTTATTAATATATATTACAAATTCTGAATCTAAAGAGATGTGATCTCAAAAATAAGTTTTTAAAATACTATTCATATTTCGATACATTTATGATGACATCAAATTATTTTTTTAGTCAAAAATCACAAATACGCAAAGAAAATCACTTACATATTAAACTTAAATTACACTTACAAAGGATTTCAAATGATAAATTAATATGTTCATTTATATCATCACTAGCCACATTTATATAACACTAAATATCGTTAAACAATATTTTAAACTCACATTTTTTTAATATTTACAATAAGTATGCTGATTAGTCAAAATATTTTTATTCATAATTACATAAATTACTTGAAAAAATTGGTTATATTTCAAAGTATGATTTAACGTAAAAAAGGTACGTGAGCGCCGCATTATGTACAAACCCTTAAAAAATTATGAAATATAGTTTGAAACCAAAATCGATAAAATTTTAATATTCTTTTAATATGCTACCATAAAATTAATGTCTCGAAATGACTCAAATATTTAAAATACATACAATAAATAATTTATCATCGATACCTTCTCATTTAAATTTATCTTGTTATCACTATAAATGAAATCTATGAAAAGTTTTGAAAAAATTTACTTATAAATTCTCTGAAAACTTTGAAATATAACTATATATAAAAGAAAATCAATAAAATGTATTAATTTTCTTGATATATCATTATATATTAATATTTTATTGCAGATCAATTTATTATAATTTGAAATGACTAAAGTCATTATATTAAAATATAGAGAACAAATAAAATAATTGACTCATTCTTGATGTCGTTTCATTCATTAGGAATTAAAACGGCTAACAAATATAGTAAATATTTTTTTATGGATAGTTCAATAAACAATCCAGCTAGATTATGTGAGTGTAATTCGTTGTATAGATACATTATATATACAAAAATTCTTATTAAAAATAAATTTCAAAATATGAAAACATTATATGATAAAATTTTATTCCTAAAATATATTCAAAAATATATATGATGAGCACCAAATTCGAGATATGATGATTTGACTACTTTCAACACATTCTAAAATGAATACGTACTTTATTTCATTCTCTCTATGTTTTGTACATAGAATATGTAAATACAATATTGCGCATTAAATACATATAAATCATATTGACTTTATGAATCAAATTATAGTATGATAGTAAATAGAAAGATTTGTTTATAGAAAGATTTAAAAAAGAAAAAGAAAGAAAGAAAGATTTGTTTTGTTGTTTGAGGAGCTCGGCAGTAAATAATGTTCAGTGTCAAAATTATTAAATTGAGTTTTTTTTATTTACTACAAAAATTAGTACTCTTATTACAGAAATTAATAAATAATTCCACATTTTCTCAAAAGATGTCAGTATTATTATATTTCAAGTTACTCCTAGGGTTATTTACATTTATGCATGTAAACTGTTTTTCTTAATACCTCGAAAAGTGACAAATGTCGTTAACCACTATTTACTGCCGAGCCCCTCATTTGTATCCTTGTCTTTTGATATTTGAAAATTCCAAAATAATATAAGCGAAAAAAATTATTTCGTTACTTATTTGAGAAAATTTATACGATCTAAATTTTATCATATTTTACTGAAAATTGTAATTTCTCACAAAAATAAAATGCATTATATTTTATACAAGAAATAATTAATTAAAGCAAGTTAAAACCATTATAATGAATAAAATATATAATGTTTTGTAGTCCGGTGGTTCAAAAATGACATAATTCAACGATTTCATCTTCGGATGACTTAGCACTTCAATGCTGATTTTAGCCACTAAAAAGAAAAAAAATGTATATGTATATATTTATATTATTATAGTTATAGGAATATTTATTTTAACTTACATCTGAAAGACTCAATTTAATTGTACCATGCTCCGCCGGATCTTCTGATTCGAACAACGCTGAAATAATTTTAATAAAAAAATTTAGAATGCAATCTTTAAAAATATTTTATGATAAGTAACATTTTTTATTTCCAATCTTACCAAATGCAACATGAAGATGCAGGGTTGCTGAAACAAAATCTCCAAATCTCAGCGTTCCATCTTTCCTCATATACTTTAATATTAAAGTTGATAAAACATCATTGCTTATTTGATAACCTAATTCTAAAATGGCATCTCTTAATCGTTCAGCTTTCAATACCCCTGTTTTTTCTTTTGTGTGATTTTTAAAAGCAGTTTGCCAATGTTTCAAACTGCACATTAAATTTTTAAAATCTACAAATTTCAATCTTCCACTTCCAGTCCTCTGAAAATCGAGTTAAGAAAAAACATTTCTTTTACTGAAAACATGAAAATAATATTTCGAAAAGTTGTTTCGTTTATGTGAAAAAGGATACATCTAAAGCCAATACAACTTGTCGACAAACTTCCATTGAAGCACAGCTTTTGATATAATCATTTGGCAAACACGCATCAAGTAATTCTTGCAACTCAAAAGCATTCACAGTTTTGTGTTCATCAGCAAGCTGCAGAAATACAGCTTCATACTGTGCAAAGCTTTTCGCATCGACTTGAGCCGGAGCTTTGATTACAGCTGATTTGAAAAATATTGGATTTAAATCTAAAAATTTGAACTTTATGGGCTTCATGGAAAATACACGCAATGTAAATCCAGACTCGTCTCCAGGTTCAAATGTTGTTGGCAATATGACATAATCACCCTGTTCAAATTGACATCGATGGCTAACTTGTCGACTGTTTGTATAATGAGAGTTGATCAGTGACATGTTTTTATTGAAGAATGATTTTTGTATCGTTTCTGTACAATTATTCGGTAATGTATATGCACTAAACCCTATGACTTTAGGTTCCATTATACTATGTTGATTCAATGATATGACCAGTTCTTCTGTTTCTTGCACTACAATTTTAATTTGGGGGTTCATATGAAATGTGTCTGCAACAGTAAGACGAAATAAAAAACAACAAATATTTATAAGTATTAATAAATAAAACGTATAATGAATAAATATTATATTATGAAAACCTAGATTATTTCTGCATCCTCCAGCTGAAACACCTTTTCGCCAAGAACCCTGGTGAATCTTCATTTGCCAAGTACTTTTACTTTTCAGTGAAGGCTCATCTCTACTAGTTTCTTTGTCTAAATGAACAACTTCTAAGTGTGTGAAAGTTTTAATGAAATCTGAATATGATATCCAAAATTCTCCATCTTCAATATTTTTTATGTCTAATCTATCGTGCTCTTCCGGAGATACTTCATCCCATTCGTTGGAATTTATACTCCACGATCCCACATATTCAGACCCTGATCCTATTGGATTCCTAAGTTTCACTAATTGAACTACTTCTCCATTGAACATCTTCACCTATATTACAATTCGAATGATTACAATGTTCAAATATAAAAATAAAATACTAAAAAAATATCCAGTTACCTTTTCAATAGCGTACAATCTATAATTACAACCAATTTGAATACCATTAGCTAATTTTTCTACCTGCGTCCGAACCTGAAACAGTTAATCGAAATTTTTCAATTTAGACACCTTGGTCGAATAAACCGCATGAATCTGCACACAGAGAACTCAATGTAAAATACCGTTTGTGTGGAGTTGTGAACGGTACACGTAATTATACTGGTCATCTCCAATAATTTGCTGAGAAGACGTCCACTGGCCGTGGAGTCCTGTCGAATTGCTATACTTTCCGTCAATCCACCAGTCAAATCTGCCAATCCATCCAACAAAGTGCCATATTTTAGAGCCTCGTACGATCCGTGCAACCTACAATCGAACAACATTTAAAAATTTGATTTTTTTCAATACTCGGCTCAAATCGATGAATCACAAACGATTCCGTTATGTAATTTTGAATTGGAAACTTTTCGAAACCATATTGAACGCTGTTTTCGATGACGCATCGCAAAGCCAAGTTGAAGTTTTAATATATCATATTGAAATTACTTGGCGTAGGCTTTCTCCAGCAGTCCGGGCCAAAACTGATTTGAGTGGGCGGCATGAAGGAAGGCCAGCTTTCCAGAGACCGTCGGAAGTCTGTCGTCTACCAGGACCTCGACCCATTCTCCACACCACCACAGCCTGAACCTGAACACTCCTGCGTGCGTGTTTTCGAAGCCTTGGTCTGCAGGCACGACACGATAAAATAAACCTTTGCTGAGGTATAACACTCCCAAGCAGGACACGAACCATCTGTCACCTGAAACAACATCGATAAGACCACCATTCTACGAAAATACAATCATGACGTACGTGAGAGAACCGACTGATGATAAAAAAATAAACATGGAGCAATCACATCGATACATAAAACAAAAAAAAATAATTCAACACTTCTGCTCTTTTACTATTGCTATTGAATATCAGTCAACTAGGTATTAGCTTTGTTGAGTGAAGTTAAGTAATAAGTGGCGCGGTCTTCACGTGGATACTTATACAGTTGACTTAAGACTATTTAGTGAGTGGTAGTGCTTAAATTTATCCAGAATTTCATTCGCCATTTCAGGTGTTAATAACTTATGACCCACGGGTCATCGAGTGACCCATTTGATGATTTTATGGGACCCCACTTCAGTTTTGCAAATAAAAATTGCGGACAGATAAATTCAATAAATTATGGAAATATTAAAAAAAAAACAAAAAGCAATCGTTTTTTCATAATATCAACATGTTGGGTATAACTTCCTATAAAGTTTTCGTTTTTAAAAAAAAATTGACTTTTGCTTTTTTATTCGTGTTCGATCAAAATAGCAAAACAAATATTTTCACACATGAAATTTCTTTTAAGTAAGAGCAGAATCAGATTAACTTTAAACAATTTAGATGTGTATATTCATCTAAAGATGATTAACTATAAACCACTACTAACTATATACCAGGCTTGATTAAATTGATTTCAAAAATTTATCACCAAAGTTGCCATTGATAATATGAAAAATTATATTTCATTTAATAATTATTAGAATTATAATGTTTTTTTTCTATATTTAATGTTTTAAACATTATTATCATTATTCATTGAAATTTATCGTATTATTTATAAAAGACTATTTTTTTTAAATGAAAATACCTACTGACCCAAAATGTTTTCGTAACTAAAATTTTGGCGTATTTTGACCCACAGCCAAAAAAGGTTTCCGACATCTGATCTAAAGATTAAATATCAGAAATCTTGATGAATATCAGAAAGGCCTTATTCGGCAATGAACATCGTATTGTGAGCAGTTTGTGATGACGATGATGGCAAGAAAACAAATGAGCAGTGTTCAAAACGAACCGATTTCATCATAAAAGGAAACATGCGATCGCCCAACGCCAACAATAACCAAGGAAGTGCATCAACCGACGGCTCGAGCTCGTTGCACATTTTGTACAGCGATCGAGTTCGCTCATTGTCCATCGGCAAGCCACGAGAGAACTAGTTTGCCACCGGAGAAAGTCGGCCTCCGTGCCTTGTTCAGCGCTCAAGTGGTCCACGTCGACTTCCTGCGACACACTTGCTCACCGAATATCGTCGATGATATATATGAAATGTACTGCGTCCGATTCGTATGCAAATTTCGGCGAATATGTGCGAATCGTTTCTCGTCTGGAAAACGAACGGAGAGATTCGAACGATGCACCTATCGATCCGTTTCGCTTCCTCGGATATGTTGATTTGCAATTTGCATGCGACTAATGCAACGTTTCGGAATAAGTTTTCGTGTGTCCGATTGCGTGGGAAACCACAGGTGTACGCTTTTGATCGATTGTGGACCGCAGACGAAACGTTACATCGGAACGAAGCATCCGAGCTGGGCAAAGGCGAGGAAAAATAAAGCGCTTGGCCGAAGAAAGTGGGCGTACCAGTCGCCGAAACAACTTTCGATCAGCACGAGCGAGCGGACATCAACAACCAAAAGTGTCCCTCTTCGCGATGACATCACGGCAATGGCATCGCGCCCATTGGAGGCGATCTTCGACCTGCTGATGAACGAGGAAAATGCTCATGGCGTGTCTAATCCGTGCCGTGAATGATGGATAAGGGCGATGGCGGAATAGGGATTTTGTACTGTATTTAGATTTTTTCGTTTTAGACTAGTTGAAATTCATCATTGTTGAAATTTAGATCAGTAGTATAAGAGCGAAGCGGTGACGCGCAACAATCGGAAGCACTCAACGCAACGGAAATTATTCAAATTCATACGCAACAGGAAAAAATATGTGCGAGTCTACGGATCCACAGATAATACTTATATAAATCTATTTAATTAATTAATAGCCAGGAAAAACTTTCGCTCTTCAACAATAGCGGAAATGATTAAAATTATACGAAATGTGGTTTTTTTTCTATTTCATATTAAAAAAATCACGTAATAATAGTACAAAATAAAAAATCCTGGATATTCACACACATTTAAAAAAAATAGTACAATACAATTAAATAAAATGTGATATAAATCGCACACATAATGATTCGCAAACATAATTATGAAAATGTACTATATATTTATTTTATACATTTCGCTAGCGCCATATTTATAACAGACAACAATAACAATAATACAGTTATCAAATAACTGTATTACGCTACTGGTCACATATCTTACTGTAAACTCAGTGCGTGCCGCACATATAATATAATAAACATGAGCACATGTTAACCGCATAGCGAAACGCCAACAGTCGGTATTTGCACGAAAAAATTGATGCTCAAAGGCAAAAACTTATACATATTATTATCATTGATTGTGAAATCATGGAAAAGTATTCAATACACGATTGGAATAGAATTCTCACCCATTTTTCCGGTCGTTACGTCGAATTGGGGCGAAGAGTCGTCGACGAATTCCGGCCATTCGCATAATTCCTGCAAGCGAAAAAGGTTGAATCATTATAATTTTTTGAAAATCACACGTATGAATGTAGTCAAATAAAGATATATAATATATCTAAAGTGAATAGAGCATATAAAATTTATTAAAAATATACATATTTGCATCAGGTTTTAGTACTACTTGCTCATTTAAGTCTTTTTGTTATATTAATCTTGAATTTTTTAACATACAAATTAATTAACATGAATAAATAAAGTTTACATGTAGAATTAATATATGAATAAACAGTTTATTTCGATTCTAAAATTTTGAATTTTTAAAACTGTCGTGTAAACGAAGATAAAATACATTTCTTAAGTGGATAAAGCGCATAAAATGTTTTAAAGAATATACGTATCAGGTTTTAGATCTGCTTGCTCATTTAAGTCCTTACGTTATAATATTCCTTAATTATTAATATGCAAATTTACACAAACAAATAAAGTTTACATATAGATTTTGTGTATGAAGAAACATCTTATTTCGGTTCTAAAATTCGGAATTTTAAAAACTGTCTTGTAAACATAAATCGTTCTCTGTTTGCTATATATTCGAAAATTTTTTGTTTGTCAAAAGAGTTTTTCGCGCAAATTTTCTACGTGACGTCGATGATTTCGTCTTATTAACACAGAATGAATCGGACCTGTGCGCTCAATTACATCTCGTAACGATTCTAGCTAGTAGAAAGTAACCAAGACCCATATTTATAAAACTTTCTCGTGATTCTCGTCAGCGTGTTTATCTATAGTTAATACGCGCCTTTTGTATTTATTTTTTTAAATTCCCAACACCGTTTCAGTCTCACAATCAGCCATTAAGGACATAAAAAATCTAAATTCCACTCAAATCATTTAAGAAACAGACGGTGATCAATTTTCGAAACGACATACTATACTAATCTTCATATATAATACAAAACAAATACGAATCGAAATGTACATTTTCTAAGATCAATATTTCAAGAGAATTCTCTCCACATTGCTTCGATCGATCGTTATGTAAGTCACGTTCGTTGCTCGTCTCGGAGTGGCAATACATCGTGAATGAAGACTTCGTTCATCGACCTGATCGTACGGTGGTGAATCCAAATAAGGATTCGTCCTTCAATAAAGCAGCGTTTTTTTATATATATTCTCGACCATATAATGTACGTCTAATTTATCAAAATCCATCAATCCACTGCAATTGGAAATACATGCGAAAAAAATATTAATACATTATAAAAAAACTAGCAACATTTAAAATCGCTTTCGGGCGACACTATTGGAAATGTCAAGGCGAAATTCGAGGTGCCATTAAAAAATTCTAAGGCGAAAATGTCGTACGACTACATCTCTGCAAAATTATTAACAGATCTTTTCAATTAAAAAAAAATATATATATATGTATTACAGAAATTTTTCACAGACAACATTCCTTGCAAAATCGATCTTATTCGGCGATCGTCGACAATTCAGCACAAATCGGCAAGCAGCCAGACAGATAAACAACCCGACAAACGGCCAAACAAACAGCACCCGTGAACCACGTTTCTGTCAACTTTCACTGGCCACCGACCGCGCTCCATCCGCCTGTGCGAAGGCCGCCAAACTGTGTCAATTGAATATTCATCTGTGGCCGAATCATCGGAGGCGCATTCCTGGTGGCCAAACTCGTAGAAAGCTTTGAAATTCGTATGGATTGTCGGTTTTCGGTGTGTCGGTTCTGCGGACGTAGTCGTTGATGCGAAATGTTAATTAAATCTGACATTGTGATTCGCGCGGCATATCCTTGAATCTAATCTATTGATTATTCGGAAGAATACACGATTAGAGTTGGAAAATGGAATATTTTAATTTAAAGTGTTAATTATTTTCGTTTCGATTGGTTTCGTTGAACAAGATATTGTATTTGAGTTTGATAAATGTAATAATGCAATATTTCGTTTTATTGTATGAATCGGGATTCTAACAATTGGACGAATAGTTCCGGTTTACTAATATTTTTGTCTGATTAAATTCATTATTAACTATATCGTCGATCGTTTTTCATATAAATTACCAAATATATATAATACATTTTTACATACAAAATTTAAAAAAATCTATTCACTTGAAATAATAAAAATTGCGCAATATTTGAAATTCGGAATTTGAAATATCTGTTTATCATCGGATAATAAACTGAATCAATTTTTTATGTATGAATTCTATGAATGATTCAGTTTACTGAATCATACTTTTATACTGAATACTTTTTGTTGGTTTTAACCGACAAAAAGACATTTTTGGTATTTGTTACAAGGGTACCATGTATTCCAAAATAAATAATTTATATAACTGTTCATCTATCTATAGTATGGAAAAATCAAATGAATATGCATGAGATATTTTTAAATAAATTCTATAATACGTTTCAAAAATTTTTTCAGTTTCAAGTATATTTACTCGGAACGATCTCGACCTTACTCATTTCAAAGGTATTTTTTTTTGACAATCACAAAAATAAACGTATATTCAAGGAAACCACAGACAATCCACCTATTCGTTGCTAGAATAGTTTCTTCCGACATACCAACATCGCAACCTTCGATTTCAATACTGAAACCACAAAGCAGATCGTCAACTCCCGATTTACCCGTTCTTCCGACCATAAGATTTTCCGCAGACGACCTCAGCTAACATTTACATTTCCGCCGGATCGTGGGCGATTTAAAATTTCCACGCACAGATTTTATCTCGCAAATAATGCACACTACATACAGATCGTCACCGCAGGAGACGCGCTCGACTTACAATTATCAGAAGACATAACAGTAAACCTCGGCAACGGCAACTCCAACCTGCGATGCAACAAACCTAACGGCACCGTATCGAGAGAGGAAGACGAAGAGGAGACCGACACGAAATTTGTGTTTCGACGGCGAATAAACGCGTACGACATTGAGTATGATCTGATGAAATGGGGGAGGATTCGGGTTCGCGTGACTGCTTTGAATGACAGTCGTTAATTTATCGAATTCTCGTCAGTGATATGCCATCTCGTACCAGGAACGCGGCATGTCTCGTGCGGCTACTGAAAATGTCCGTATTGAAATGAGTTTTTTATGCCTGTTTCATATTATTGTGGAGCATGTCGAGTAAAACGATGGAAAGTCTTCGCGATTCGTTTGTTTGTGTCGTCGCGTTTGATTGGATGTCGATGAAATTATTGTTTTGCGGAATGAAAAGATATACGGAAGTGTTAAATGACGTCGAATGTTTTTTTTATTTAAAACTTTTATGGTTTTAATAAAAAAAAAAAAACCCGTTTTGAAGAGTTCAAGTTTTCTTTTTCCTAATATGTTCATGAATGTAGAGTGTTTTGAAATATATTATGAAAAGTTGATAAACTTGATTTTTCTTATAAAGATCAAAATATATTATATATTTTCAAATTTAGATCGGCGCAATAATATAATTTCAAATATAACATATCCCATTTCCTCCTAACATGAAAACATCAAACAAAACATAAAGCAATAATGGCTTCCGCACTCTCCTGAATACATAATATTACACACAATCGGGTTTTCA
Organism: Hydropsyche betteni; assembly: GCA_028571205.2. NCBI lineage: Eukaryota > Metazoa > Arthropoda > Insecta > Trichoptera > Hydropsychidae > Hydropsyche > Hydropsyche betteni. The sequence continues at coordinate 662,535 of JAOXNN020000031.1, read as the reverse complement.
CATTTTATCGTTTTCCGTTTCTTATCAAATCCACAGCTGATGTTAATATAATACAAACAATATAGTAATCCAACTGACATTTATTGAATTTATCCGTTTAATAATGGAATTAATCGATGTTCAAAAATAGCACAAAATATTACCTAGAGAGTGCACCAAATACCATGAATAAATTCGAAATCAACAGATATCAAGATTAATCACACCCATACATAAAATATACATTAATCACAAATCAGAAATATCGTATAATAAAAAGGCCATGATTATCAATAAACAAATCGCATATCAAACTACAACGAAATAATTTTAAATTATTTAAAATGATACAACATTCTATTATTATTAATCAGTCTAAAATATTTTCACATATCAAAATCAACTCACTTTAGGTCGTCTCCAAGTGAACTGAAATGGCGGTGTTTGGTGGTAAAACACCGACGATTGAGTTGCTGGAAAATCGGGATCTTCCCATAGTTCGCCTCTTTCCAGGCAGGAACTTTGGATTCGCTCGTAGTCAGTCATGGCTCATTCGTCTGAAAGAAAATTCACTTTAAAAAATAAATAAATATGTTTTTTCTTTCATTCCTCAACATATTAACAGTCTCGAGAATTCATTTATTCCATGAGGTCACTTTTTGAAATAATACGAACACGTGATCACGCTTATCAACACATGGGGAATATATGAATAATGACGAAGCATAATTAATTTATGCTCTATAACGTTCACTATTATTGAAATTCGAATGTATAATCGTTCGTATAAATCTGAATAAGCGAACGTTAAATTAGCGTAAATCAGAATAAATCTATCTCGGAAATTTATCTCGGGACTCGTAACGTGTCTGCGATCGCGAAATTTCAATATTCGATACGAAAATCGTATTTCAAAAGCACAAGTGAACAATATTTAAATTGATCCAACTTTCACAGGACGATCTCGACCTTCGGAAGTCCCACACAATCCAGTGACCGCGAATGTGTCCAATGCTTCAACAGTCCAGTACATATTTGGTGGCAACGAATGGTCGTGGGTTTAAATGACGCAAACCTCGCGTTGTGCATGTTCTATGTAATAATGCGTAATGTATGACAAAACTAATATTGTTATGTAAAAAGTTGGTTAGGATGAAACGATGCGTGAATATCGTGTAATAAAATTTTTTTCGGTGAATCTGTCGAAAATATCTATCGCGGATTTTGTTGTGTTCTGATAATTCAACAATCTTTTCAAAAATATATTTCCATGAATTATCATTTAATCGCCGTATACGTGTATGCATGATACAAATACGTTCGATTCTTAACGGTTTATGTGAATCTGAACTTGCAAAACCAGATGCCGGTTAACGAAAATCTAGCAATTTTCGTAAGGTTGGATGAAAAGATATAAATCGGATTAATATATTCATCATATAGTAATATAACGGATTTAAATCGACATTTGCTGATAATCTTATAAATAAATTTGGGTTGTAAACGAAATGCATTAAATTATTGGAAATTTAAGAACGCCTTCAATTCGATAAAATCAACACGCAACAAAACATTTTCTTAGTAACGGTAATATTATTTGTATTATATAATATAATTGAAATAAAAACAACGATATTGACAATTTTTACGATATTGCGCTGAAGTATTTTAGATCACGTGTACTTACATTTTATTTAAATCTTTACATGAAATTTATCATCTAGTATTTTATTCATTCATAATGATTCATTTAATTCACAATAATTAATACCTTGCATGAATAAATCATGGAGAAATATTTCTGTGATACTTCAAAACTACTCATATACCGGCTTGATACTATCCAGTTGTGGACTTTTCCAATGGAATGTGTAGTGATAACATTTTCATATAAATAGTTTTGGCTAATTATTTATTGTTAATTTCACATTTATAAAATTTAATCATTCATCGAGGAAACATTCTACCATTTTTATCTACGAAATTTATTATTTTATATTCGTTATTAAAAATTCATTATTTTTTTCATGAATTTTATAAATATATTCAAATATAATATGTATCTACTTCTGACTCTTTTGATTGAACTATTTTAGTATTGATAAAAAAACTAAATTCTAAAATCGAAATAATAAAAAAAAAACTAAAACGATTCTATAGCAAAACACAACAAAAATAGATAGCATAAAACCACTTCGTGATCATCTATAATTTTTCGAATACTATTCAAAGCGACAATTCATTTTCAAAACAAACATCGCACACGCCTTACGAAAACAAACGAACAAGCAAGAGTCGAGTACAACACATAAAAATTACAAAAAACATCTGAAATTTTCCACCGAGCTATTCCGTGCAAACTCGAATTTCCCTCAACAACTCGAAAACAATAATCGAAAAATAATCAAAACGGAAGACACGCGGCCTTGCCGACAAACCCACGACCATCCGAAGCCTTCATCAATCTTTTCTGATCACAAGAGCGGTGAACGAACCGAGTCACCCACGACCAAGCCACCGGCTGCTAAAGATCGTTTTTAACAAACTACAAAGTTAATTTCTCCGTTTTTCACGACATCTCAGTTTTGCACGGCAACGTCAAGAAGCGGGCTAGTCGTTCAACTTTGAAACAGTTTCAACGGCAATGGGAAAAAGGTAACAATGGCCAGCCCACGGGCAGATCGTATCGAAAGCGAGCCGTTTACGAAACCGCAGAAGCCGTACGAATTCTATTCTGCATATTTTTCTTATTATATTATCGTGTATATGATATTGTTGTGCGCGTTTTGTAGCTAAAGATGGCATGGCTCTTTCTCTCGAGAGAAATCAGTTATGGCGGACAACGGGATCGATCGGCGCTTTCCAAAGTTTCGTTAACGCTTCTTATAAGTTTGTTTATATTATTCCTGTTTGTGATCGAAAGCTGATTAACATTTTGATGTTTTGTTTTTTTAATAATAAACTGGTATGTTTAGAATCTATCTTGCGTTTATTAATGACATTTAAATTGCAAATTATACGAATTTATTAAGAGTCACATTAGTAGAAACTTGTCAGTACATATATACAAATAATATAAAAATTATCTCGATGTTAAATATTAAATAATAATCAGCCGCTATCTACCGCGAAAATTTTCGAAGTGAAAGCTTTCGTATGATCAATTTCGAAACGGAAATATTTAGATTTTTCCGGCATATTGTCGATATGTGAAAATCGATTGAAAATGACGTCATTCAAACTTAACCTCGAAAGTTAGCTAGAACGAACGTGTTTACACTAAAAGTAGCGGACCAACCTCTAAAATATGTATTCCGATCGCGTTCCCGTTTCTGTTCTACCGTTTCTAACCGATATTTTTAAATATCGTCGAGCGTGTATTCAAATTAAAATTTTCACGATCGATCGCTCGTCAAATTAGAATTTGTCAATGGAAAATGTATTGTTTCTGTGTACGTTTTTCGGCAAATTTTCACAAAACTGTATTCACTTGTGTAAATATAGAAAATGTTCGAAACGCATAGATCATACTCAGCGAAGGATCTATGATGACAGACGTCAACGACTTCAACACTTCCACAAAACCGATAAACTCCACATTCCATAAACTAGATTGAAAAACTCGTACGGCGAAACATCGATGTTTTCGTTTTTCCCAAAACAAAAACCGCCTCACTAACGCATAGAACCTATACAATGCAAAAAACCGAAACGAGCAATCATCAAGCCCGACGTCTGCGAACGATTTTCGATATCAATAAATCAAAAATTCGGAACGACTTGACGTGTCATACAAAAAAAAAAAATTCAAACGCGTGTGCGCGCGCGCTAAAAATGTCACGAATTTCCCCGACACGGCGCCAACACAACGACGCCGGAACAACGGCGACAACACAACGGAAAAAAGGGCGGGATAACAACACAACAACACACCGACTCGGAGGCTTTTGCGGTGGTCAGCGGTCGGCCATTCCGCGTCCGACAACAACGCGCGCGCCAAACCGCGACCAAGACACGAGACCAACTGAGCGCCGTTGTTAGCACAACTTGTAGAATGTTGATAGTTGCCGCGGTGGGGTTTGGTGTTGCCTTTTTGGCTACAGGCGCGACATCCCCACCACCGTGTTTTGCGGAAAGTAAGACCTCCGCCGAAAATAAGCCCTGTCGTGATTAGTGTTTCTTGTTTCTCGACATTTTTTCAATTCTCGGGAAACGAGAATTCTCACTTTCTTCGAAAAAATTCTCGAGAAATTTTCTAATACTAAATTGATGATGGAATTAACCTTTCCCTTGCGGTGCTAAAACAAAAAGCGCGTTCCGGTGCCGTGTAGTCACTACACATTCAAAAATTAGCGATTCAAAATCGGAAAAATAAAAACATTCATAGCTAATTCCCTTAATTAATTATAATTG
>JAOXNN020000031.1:625805-652220 GCA_028571205.2 Hydropsyche betteni | reverse complement strand
ATAAACAATAAAAAATTATATAAAATAACACTCAATCTAAAATAACATGATTTGACATAACTATTTAATAAAGTAATATTGGAGCACTTCAATTAAGAATTTTTTTATACAAATGGGATACGTTTCAGAAACCACCGTGTGAAAAAATTGTCACCATGTTCGGAGACCATTTAAAAATTGAAGATAGGTTCCATGAGTATATTTGGATCGAACAAAATATATTTGGAATACATTCTAACCAAGTATACTTTATGAAAAATGTGCAATGTGGCAAAATTTCGTCATATGAAATCATCAAAAACATCGTAAATTTTCATATAATAACTATAATTATGATGATGATGATGATGATCTATAATTTAATTGTATACTGGCCTGGTCTGGATTAGTATTATGGCATAATAATATTATACATATTTTTTATTTTATACCAAGTTAAAGTAAAAAAAATAATCGGCTTTTTTATTTTATTGTTTTAAAACCGCGTAAAATGAATTTTGAATATATTTATAAATACTAAAAAAAATTGAATTTCGAAAAAAAAAGTTCGTTATTATATATGCCGATAATTTTTTATGTTGAAATGGAGAGTTCGTAACTCGCGCAAAAAATAAATAATACACTAGATCAATTAAAAAAATAAGATTATTTTCTTAGTCTAATTATGTACATTATAGAAATTTTAAAATTTGAAACACAGGAGCATAATAATAAAAAAAATACAATTTTCTATAATATACAAACAGAACAACATCTTCCCACCGATCTATATTTCCTCGAAAAACTTACGAAAAAAAAAAAACAACCCTCAAAACTCACTTGCATAACATCGTCGGGGTCCGTGAGCAAGTTGTCCAAAATGAACTGGCCAACGTTCGTCATCTTTGCGTCGTCGATTTTTCCCCGTGGAAAAGCTGAACTCGGGCTTTCGAGCTTTTTGCACTTCTCGAACCACTCGTCCAAGACGTTGGCGAACGCAAAATGAGACCGGGACCACGCCGTGGTCAATTTTAAAGATCCGTTTATCTGCGCCGATTCCGACACATCGAAAAAATGAATGGTTGACGCCACCGATTACAGGGGCGATACTGGCCGAGATTTAATCTCGCGCCATTGTTTTATTATCCTTTGATTGTTGTTGTTGCTTGCATCTGTGAGTTTGGTTAAGGTGTCGTTTGTAGTTGTATGTTTTTCGGGCGACGTCACCTCGCGATTAGGAAATCGGCGAAAATCTGTGATTGTTTTTTAATTGACGTCGTATCCTGTGCGACGCTCGCGTGCAGATTTCTTGTGATTAAATTCAATTTTGTAATAAAAGATTTGTGACTGTTGATGGGTGTTGGTAAGTATACAATCGCGCGATTTCGAAGATTATTGATTGACACCTATAAAGGTGATTTGATTCTAATTGGTGTGTAGTTTCTTTTTTTCACTATATATAGATTCGTTCAGTTTTATATGATGGAAAATGTTGGAAACCATTTTTATTTTTTGATATGTGCAATATTGAATCAACTCTATATATGAGTAATTACGTTTAAAAAAGTGTACTTATAGTCAGGGTTGGATTTAGCTATCGGTAACTAAGCCACTCAAGACACCGATGTTTATATAATAAATATGTATACATTTTTTTTTAAATAATTTCTTAAGAATATTCGGAATATATTTTTTTGGATATGGAATTTTTTTGCAAAATTAGTTTTTGCCTAGGGTTCTATTTACCCTTTTTTCCCAAGAGAAGGAAAAAGCCCGTCGGTAGTGTGTGATTTCCCACTAGGAAGAGAATCCAACGGTGTACTCTCTTAAACACCTCTTTTATCCACCGAATCATACTACACCACGCCCAGGGAGTCCCGATTAGTAACAAAATTTGGACAAAGGGCCATTACAGTCACTCAAAGAAGGGATTACGCCCAAAAGTCACAGCGATAGCACCTCTCAGTTAGTTTCTTGCCAATTCAGAACAGATACAACCAAATCAACTCAAACGAGATAAATCAACTGAGCAAAGTGGAAGCTAAGCTCACTATGCCTACTCTTTTGCCAGGACCCTAGATTGCCAATGGGCCTATGCATCCTCCGCCCATCAGACTTCAAGTCTCATCAACGTTGCCACTTAACACAAATCTCCAGCTTATTGTCAGCCACCATCCGATTTCAACCATCGTAGACTGTTTTCTGCTCACGCTCCAGCAAATCCGTCGCGGTAATAACCAGAATCGCAGCCTCAAACACCTTCCGGTAAGCTGAAAGCACCCGAATGATTCTCCTCCTCTGCACTCGAGCCATCTTCCTGCGCCGACATTCCGCTCCCAAAGAATTCGTCCAAATGGATTCTTCCTGCTGGTCTTCGGCCCACCAATGTTAGACAAGAGCCTTTTCAACTGATCCACCGTCGCATCAGCCTTGGCCGCCATCATCTCAACGTGGTTCAAGAAATGCAGCTGATGATCCAGCCAGACCTCCAAATATTTTAACAACCTACCAATGGCACAACCGATCCATCCAACGGCAGCCTCGGCACCACCAAACGCCTCCCCCTAGCCTAGAAAAAAGAACAGCCACCGTTTTATGGACCGCCAGCTCAAGTCCGGTATCGTCCAACCAATCCTCGTTGGTAACGAGGATTGGTTGGACCAGCGAGGATAGGTTGGATTGGTTGGATTGGTTCCAGCGTTCCGCAGCCCTACAGATTTACTCGACGTCACCAGAACGCCAATGTTGTCGATAAAGCTGACAATCTCCGTCTCCTCCGCCAACTGAATTCTTAAAAGCCCATCATACATAAAATTTCACAGGATTGGACTTAAGACCGAACCCTGCGGAACGCTAGACCTCTTTGAGAGAGAAAGAGTAGTCCAACTATGTTTTTGTGAGCTTGAGGGGACTGTGAGGTGGTAATTATTTATATTAGTTTTGGCACTGAAAGTCGGTTTTTTGTAATATTACGGTATTTCGAAAATTGTTGTACACCTACAAGCGAAAATCGAAAAAAAAATTCTCAAGGCCTGGAATTTCTCTCCTTCTGGTTGAGTTTGAACATGCAACTGTATTCCTTAAAATAAACTATATAATCTATATTATTGTTAATAACGTACTGTATTCTAGAAAGTGATTAATAGAAAATAATCCAGAACTAAATAAAAAATTAATGAGCAAATCAATAAATCAAATAAACATAGTATTTAAAACATTTCATATTTTTCAATGACAGGAAATTCAGTATTTGCATTGATATGAAATTGCACATGTGTGATCTTGACCTTAAATACGTATTTATTCAATATCTGAAAATAATTGATTGAAATTCTTATCAATCTCGCATATTTGTATATCCAATTCATTTATCTACAAATAAAAAAAAAACAAAACACGCAAATTCTTGAATATATCGTGTGACTGTGACATAATGTGATGTCATGAATCGATCATATTTGATCATCAGATACTACCATAGAATTTGATTGGTTTTTAGTTAAAATGGTCTGATTTTTTTAGATCATGCCTTATCATTTTCGCAATAATATTATTTGAAGATTATATCAAAAAAAGGTAAAGGTAAAAGGTCGCACGTGATCAATATCGTTATTTTTAATTGAACCGTTTTTGAAAAATATGCCGATTATATAATAAAATATTCAACCTAGTCAATTTTTCTTTAGGGAGGATCGCCAAATCTTAGAATATGTTTGAAATGTCATCATTCATAATAAAAACTCTACTATGCACCTTGTCATATACTTGACTAAAAATTAAATAGACTTAACAAGTCGGTTTTGACCCGATAAGTCGTAACGAAACTTACCCAATTTCATTGAAAAGTTTGATCTGGCTTGTTGAAAAATGTGTTATATAATATATTATAATAATTTGCAATTATATTCAATATGCGCTTAAAAATAATTGATAACACCGGGTAACACCTATACATGATTTGAAAGCTCAAAAAGTTTACGATTTTTATTTATTTTTTGCCAAAATTAACTAGAAATTAAGATTTAATGATTTAAGTAATTTAATTTTAAATAAAGAAATTTGTGGTAAAATGTTACTGGAACTTTAAAATCTCATTTATGTGTAAAAAAATTAGAACAAATTTTCTGCCGAATACAGATATGAATCTTGTTGTTATTCGAATATTAGTAAATAGGCCCGATGTTAATAACACCGGCTATGGATTTGTTAAGAAACGGAAAACGATAAAATGTGAAAACCCGATTGTGTGAGTCCAAAATGTGTACCCAATTTGAATATTTAATATTTAATTAATAAAATCAAAATAGTTCATTTGTTATTTGTTTGAGACATATAGGCAAAGTCAGTTGTTAGTAGGCAATAAGCATCATATTATAGACGTTAACTGTATACGCATAAAGAACATATTCCATTCTATTGTTCTATAGAACAGGCGAAAATGATGTAAATAGTGTAAAGATTATAGCCGTTATTTTAACGGGCATACAGGCTAAATTGGAATGCATTAGAACTCGCGAATATTAAGCATCCCCTATATATAATTACAGATTTTTCTCTGTGTGTGTGTGTGTGTGTGTGTGTGTGTGTTTGTGTGTGTGTGTGTTCGTTCGTTCGTTCGTTCGAATGACGCTCGCAACGTTTCGAGCGAATGGACACACATGCAGAAATCCATGATTATATAGGGGATGAGACAATTTAAAAATAAATCCTTTTTGAGATACCTCGTGAACGACATATCAAAAGTCTGAAAATTTATATAAGCCAAAAAAGAAGCAGTGTTCCATGAACCGAGGCGTGATTTCATAGACGTTTTTTCAATGAACAGTTTTAGACATAAAAATTCAATAATTGAGCACTGAATGGCATTTACGCACACATATTGGACTGTACACAATCATATTCTTTAATTATAGACAAAACAGCAAACCTTTCAATTTCTATTATGTTAGAAAAATTGATTCAATTGATTCATTGTATACATTTTTTGAGACATCTTTATACATAAAAACGAATCAAGCATTGAATTTCTATATAAAAAATTATACATTAATTGAAAATTCCCCAGAGTTCACTGACACCTAGTTGATTCGAACGATAAAGCTTCCTCGAACTCGCATCTACATAATAAAATTTCTGATTAACTCAAGATCGCGACGTAAATCCTTGGTCGATCTGATCGTCTCGTTCGATAATTATCTCTAATATTTTAATACAATTGTTCGGAAAAGAAAAAAATATCGACATCGACAACATGACGTCGACAACCATGATGCCAATCGCCACGAAACGTCAACAAACAATTGTCTCATTGAATTTCGATCGTAGGAATCTTGCCTACGTCGCACACGATTGTTGGCATTCGCAAATCTTTATCCATAATCGAAATCTTGCTATTTCACGTCATTATTCGAAAAATGACACTGATGATGCAGTTCCTACGTATACTGTGATGCGTTTCGAATAGAGCTTTGGGCTTTCGGAGATGCTAGGGCAAGTGGTGAAGGGTGTGTTTTGCTCGAAATGGAAAATGTAATGAAAAAAAGGTTAGGCATGTGAATCGTTTTTATTTCATAGAAAATATAAAAATAAATACATATAATATAAATGAAAACAAATAACAAAATCGATGATTTTTGTCAGATTGGACAAAAAAATAACATGAGAAAATAATACTAATCATTTCAGTGATACAGACTAGCAATTTATAACGTGAATAAATTATTTGAATAGAATATACAATTTGTCAAGAAAATGGTAGATTTGAGGTCAATTCTAAAAAGATAAAACAGCGTCCAATTGTTTTAGAAAACGGTCGATAATAAAAACGTGAAAATTCTACGAATAAGCTTTTTAACAATCATTCCACTGATTTATTATATTTTTCAGTGTTCTGCGCGTCTAATCTACCACTGAGTAAAATGCGCATTTTGAATTGCCTATAATAGATTTCTCATATGGTTTGTTTAACGTAATATTAATAGGTATTTGTCAAACTTTCAAATATTTCCATAAGCATTTTTCTATTTAAATAAACGTCTATAAATAAAAATACAATTGACACCTGTTGATGTCTATAAAGCGAAATAAACTGATTGATCACGTTATAAACTAGATAATGTAAAATTATAATAAAGATAAAGCAAATTACACTTCTAATACTTGAACGTTTTATTACGTATTAGATAATAGTTACAACATTTAATACTAAAAATAATACAAAACTTTGATTTAGAAAATATATATCACTATAGGGATGGTCAGGCTTTGCATGCAATCGAATAGATTCTATATCAAAAATATCGATTAATTTCTCATTATTATGAAGTAGAAAAGAAGTAGAAACTTTGAAAAAAATTCCAAATGTGAAAATTTTAACAAGAGAACAAAATTCAATTTAAGACATCATAATATTTACCAAAGAGATCATCATGGACTGCGGATTTTTTATGGTGAAATAATGAAGAAAAAACAAAAATACATTAATTTAAAAATATATGAGAAGGATGTCAATTATAAGATCCTGTGACCAACCCTCATTTATGCATATTTTGCTATTTTTAACTCACATTCTTACAATAATAAATATAGATAAACATTTGAAAAATTTAGAAATTTTATGCATGACTAATTTTATGCATGAAAAACTAAATCGAAACCCTATTTTATTATTGCATATTTTCAACATAATATTGTACTTCTTATTGTATATAGTGCTTTTTGATATTAATAATATGCTGTGATGTAAGGCATACGTAATAACATAAATAAAAATGTCAAGTTATATTCAATTACAATAATTTTTCACATACATCAAGAGAAACATAAATAAATTGATTAATTTAATATATTATGCATAAATATATATGAAACCTCACATATATACCGACCAATTTGATATGAAATTAGTTTACATAAATGTATATATGTACAAAAATTGTAAAATTAGAATATAGATGATAAATTCTCAAACACTATGGATTCTATCAGTATGAGGCGCTTTTAATGCTGTTGACACTTTGAAGAGATTTTCTAACAAATATTCTAAGTCTTCCATTAGATGTGCAATATGCCGAGTAATCATTACCATATCTGTGAAATAAAAAATATTTAAATACTAAGTATCGATAATCAATAATAGATAATAAATACTAAATAAAATAAAAAAGACATACTCGGTTGTTTTGCAAGGAGTGCAGTACAATATATATGAAGAAGACTACTAACATCATCTTCAGGCAGTTCTACCTTATCTAATATTCTGATGCCATTTCTTTCCTTCAAAAGATTTAACGCTGAACTCCATCTAAAAAAATAAAATACAATAAAAATATGATAAGATTTTATTAAAATAAAATTTGAATTTTATTACATACCTATGTTCATTTAATAATTGCACCAAAATTGTATCATCGTAAATAGTGCTACTTCCCGACGCTTGATGTGAAGGAGAAGGACACGGTGATGGACACGCACTCGGAGTCGGTGTGCTTCCTCCTTCGCTTCCCCAACAACCTTCAGCGCCTCTGACACAACTTGTCAAAGCATTCTCAATCGCCATAATTGCCTCACTATTATCAACCGCCTGTTGTCAAATAAAAACAAAACTTACGTGAATATATCACACAAAAAATGAGATGTAGAAAAATACAATGTAACATATACATACGTTTTTCGAAATAGCTGTTTGATAAATGGCTGATATCATTTTGATATTTGTTTCCAACAATAAATGCAATTGAAAAACTAATTTATACAAACTTCTCCCTACTTCATCGCATACAACCGATCCGATCGCACTTTTGAAACGCTAAAATAAAATTAAGCAGATACGAATGAGTAGATCATGATTTTCTATATGAAATATGTTAATATATTCACCTCATGAACGTGATCTTTCCTGTCGAAAAACGTTTCTAAATGTTCACCCATTTCTAATGCTGCAAATCTAATAGTATCTAGGAGTTTAGGACAGTCAATCATGTTTGGTTCGACCCATATTAGCGGTGGTTCTTCAGCGTTTAATAATTCGACAACTGTGTTAAAGGCATTCCCTACTCCGGGGCTCAGATAACCACTACCTTCTACGCAAAGTAGCACCGTTTTGTTGATAATTTCCTAAAAAAAAGTTGATAATATAAACAAAATATTTAAAATACTGAATTCTCCATTAAATAATATAGGATTCAATTTAATATTTCAATAGTGCATTGATATAAACTAACTTTCAACATCGAATTCGATTGATACACCAACTGCAAAGGTTGAGTGAACGATACGGATCTTAAGGAACTCAAAATTGTGCTTCTCCATGACTCCTCAAGAGAATTCCTATAAATCGCATTTTCTAATGTGTGAGGAACTAAGCCAGGAGAAACAGCGTTACAGGGAGTAACATCACCCAAATCACCACCAGATGATCCGCTTGATAAAGAATGTGCTCTATGTCTAACAGGAGCAACACTTTCGGGAATTATATATGTATCATATAAAGGAGATTCTGATTCTACTTCATCATCAGATGATTCTTCGAGAATATGGACCTTGAAGTAATAAGAATATTGCACATTAATATACGAAAAAATATTTGAAAAAATCTTATTGTAAAAATAGAAAATGTAATAAAAACCTCTGATTTTGTAGAGTGAAGTAATGGGGTATCGTCTAAATGTGTAGTTGATGACAAGTTTAAATTGGGAATAAGATCAGTCGTCAAATTTACAGGAATAGCTTCTGTTGAGATTAAGCTATTGCTTACACCACTAGAATGACTTTGATGACCTGTTAATACAGTATCAACTTCGATTTCTCCGCTAAGAGGATGACGGCGTACACCCCAATTGAAATTATCACTACTCTCTCCCTAAATAGAGAAATTCAGAATTGAAAAAAAGCTCTTTTATTTTTCAATTGGTGAATTATTGAAATCAACATACCTCTATACTTTCACTTTCGTATTCTAAAAAGTCAAAATCTTTGAAAACGGCAAAATGATCAGGAGGTGCATCATGGCTCCTAGATCCTCCACTATAGTCTCCATGGGCACCGGAAACTTCTTCCAAACTAGATGCCATGGATGATTCGCGCTCCAACAGTTCTGAGCTCTGACTAAATATCACCTAAAAAAAATAATAACAATATTACTAACAAATACATTTAAAAACGATCATTTTGACAAAAAATAATCACTCATTTAATTATAATACAAATTATTTTTCAAAAGTAACAATGTGACACAAAATTTACTTTTCATTAATTGAATATATGCAAAACGTGAAACGGAGTTGTGTGTGGCGCATAAATTCTAATAAAAACATATGTTCAACATGTTGAACTATATTGTGAATAAATTTGCGAGGTGTCCAGTAATGTTTAAAAAAAAAAGTGGAAAGTGAAATTTTGAAAATTGAAAACACATTGCATTGACCACAACTAAAAAAATTGATTGTTATTCAATTCTAAAATTAATAAAATTTAAAATAATTATCATGGATATATGCAGCTAATTATATCAAATTGTCTACTAAGAAAAAAATTGATATTTAACATATACATAATGGTTTCCAAAAAATTAAATAAAAAAAGGGAAGGTAAATGTACACTTAAAAAGTTCTATACCTAAGTAATTTTTCATTTACAATATTATTATACAAATCACTAAATATGATTAAACAGATAAAGCCAATCATTCGAAGGCCATGTTTTTATTCTAAAAAAATACATTTGAGTATTAATGTAATAAGATCAAAGAACAACAACTTTTAAAATCATGGGAAGAATTTTAGCTCAATTAAAAATTTAAATCATAATAAAGTGCAAATTCAAATTTGCAATATTAACAGATTAAACTGCATTTGAAATTATTCAATTTTCAAAAATAACAATCAACTTTCACACTGTCAATCGATGTTACCTTAGAGTATATAGTGGAAATTAGATCATCCTATGTAGTGGCAGCGATTGTAAAAGAAAAATATCAATAAAAGTAATATATAATATTAATAATAATAAAGGGTAAATTATGGAAATAAACAACGAGGAATTCTACAAATGAAAAATTAGAAAAATAAATTAACGAATCAAAAATATATCTTACAGATGGGCTCTTTGGAAGTCCAACTCTTTGACCACAAGCAGTCAACAAGTTAACGAGGCACTCCCGAACGCGTGCCTGGAAAATATAAAATAAAATACCATTAAAAAACCAATTTTTTTTATAAAAAAGAAAAAATTGATGATAAAAAAATCACTTGTGACATCCAAGGTCTTTTCCATCCACTAATATTTACAACATCAGCCGGAGATAGTGACATAGATCTTCTAGAAGATTCAAATAGATTTTCTTGCAAGTTGGTGTTGCTCTTTTCGTTTTTCTCCAAGTTGGCTAATTGGCTTATTACTAAAGACGATTCTTCGGTCATTCCTGTATTAGATATAGTACCACTAACAGAATTAGGACCACTGCCGGCATTTGATTTTTCCCCGGTTTTTTCAGAATTTAAATAAAGAATATCACTATTCAAAGAATTAGGACCAGTGCTTCCTTTGGCTAAATATTTCCTCCCGATAACTGGTGTTTGGGATAAGTCAAAAGTGAAATCCATAGTGCGGCCGGGAAGTTCCTGAAAAATGAACAAAATAAATAAATCAAAACGAAAATCGAATACCGATTAAATACTCGTGAATATTTACTTTTTTTGTCTGCAACTCAGTATCTGAAATAGATGTTGTATTTGTATCCCAATGAGGTGGTACTACTAATGTTGAACATCTCGTAACAACTAACTTCAGTATTTTCATAGCCTCTTTGAAGTTACTTCCGCCCTGTCATTATTTTATTTAATAATAAATTATAAAACATTTCCATACAAAGATATATTTGAAACATATTGAATAAAAACTTACATCAATAAATTTAGCAATTACACGGAGAAAATCAGCATTTAATGGTTGTGCAGAATTCGTATTGAGATCAACATAATACAACATGCAATGCAGTATAGAAAGGACAGGCAATTGTAAGGATGTAGCTCCTTTTTCTAGAACTTCAACAAGGAAAGCTAACATTTGCATCGACAAATGGGAGTATGTGTCCCATAAATACTTAACAACACATTTCGTCCATTGAAAACTCTCTTTACTGAAATTACGTCTACTGTAAAGAGTCATAACGGTTCCAAGATTTTCGAGTTTTTTACTTTTTTCAACAGATACCTAAAATAAAAATTATATTAAATTAGACTACTTTTAAATAAATAGAGTATTTGCTACTTATACAAGTATTCACTTGAGCTATATGATGTGCCGCTCTTATACAAGTTTCGTTTGCATTTTCATAATGTACCAACATATATGGCAATAACGCAATCACATTCATGGGAAAAGCGTGGCATTGAGCTGGATCAATGACACTAAGCTCTAAAAGTGGCGTCAAATCAGTCAAAAGTCCTATTACACTTTCATAAATAGCTGGATGCGTGCAACCCTGTAAAATTCAATGAAAAGATTATATTAGAAAGATAAGTGATCAGAATTAAATATCTTCCATGTAAGTAACTTTTAAAAGCACCTTTAAAAGTAATGCATGAACTCCTGGGAAATTTTGCCATCTAAGTTGGGATTGCAACTTTTCAACTCTATCTCGGGCATCAGGTCGATCTAATGGGAGGCGATGCATAATACGACTCAAAAGTCTGACTCCTAGCAAAAATTCATGCTCATAATCTGATTCTAGAAGCGAAACAGCCAGCCAGAATAATGTAGCTAGGATTGTCAATTTGTCATCCTAAAACATTGGTGCATAATTATTTGATACATTCAAATCAAATTATAAATATTCAATTTTTAAGTAAATTAAATGTAAATAAAATATACCTGTGTAGCAGTATCGCTCAACATTTTCAATGACTGAGCAGACCTCGAACGGCATATATTGGGACATGCTTTAGGTATTTCTGTACAACCACGATTCCTCTCTAAATATAAGATGTTTAACATAATTCGCAATTCAGAAAATCATAAAAAAAATTATAACGAGACACATATGTATGCCACTATGGATAATGTAACTTATGAAAGAAAAATAAAAAATCACCTTTAGAATCAGTTGTAGAAGTAGAGGTATTTTTTCTCATGCAATAAGGAACAGAATAACTAGTACTTCTCGTGTGATTGGTCAAACATCCACCACAACCACTAGGAGAACGTTTTCCTGAAATTTTAACATAATCATCAATAATCTAATCGAAAATCTTTGAGTGAAAAAAAAACCAAACAAATAGTTACCTGTTGGTATGATATGACCTTGTGAATCTTTATTATTCAAATTAGGAGTAGATTTAAATATTTCTTTCATAAAGTCGAGTGGTCTGAAATTAGATTCTAGCGAATCAACAGCAGCTTCCAAAGTTAACAACAGTTCCGTTACATATCCTTGCATATCTTCACCCTGTTCAGCTACCGTTTCAACTAACCGAGATAGTATTTCTGATACCATTCTACCGGTCATTGCGACTCCAATAAAACGGAACACCTAAGTTTGATATTCAATTTAATAGTTAAACATAATCAACAATATAATGAAGTAAAATAATAAAATATAATACCTGCAGTGATCTTCCGGCATAATGTCTAGATGAACATGATAAACCTAGTTGAAGAGCAATTTGAGCCCATCTTTCACTTATGTGAGCATGAGGAAGAGATTCGCGGAATATTTTCAGAACATGCTGAAGAAGTGTATTAAGTTGACAACAACTGCGAACGCTCCAAACTGAAATAAGTTAAAAAAAAAAATAACAATAATATCCACCCATTCTGCATACAATTTAATATTGATATTTCAGCAACAAACCTTTAGCTGTTATATCCTCATAATTCCAGAGAGGTGTATTTGGAGACCAGTTAGCAAGAAAATATATCAAAGATTTAATCACATCTGCAATTTGCATCTCTGGACCTGGTTGCGGCACTATAACTCCACTAAACGGTCCTAAATTAGGACTACTCATGGAGATTTTAGCAGCAGATGGTTCAATTGGTTTTTCTCCTTCAAGTACATCATCCGTTTTAATTTCTGTGACCGATTCGCTTGCATTATCTGTTTCTGCAGTGACAATTACAGGAGGTTGAGGAGGCTGATCAGATACAGCTTCATTTGTTACTAAAAAAATAAATAAATATCAGCATCAAATAACTGATTAAATATATATTTTAGCAAAATGCAAACAAGCACCTTCTATAGACACATTTCCACTAGGTTGAACAGATAAGCTTCCTTGAAGATAACTGTCAAATACATTATCTGGCTCTGGAAAATAAACAGAAATCAGCAGGAGCGCATAATAGGTTCGGAATAATCTTTTTCAAAAAATAATACCTGTGAATATGTGAGGCAAAACAGATAATTGAGGAATAGGCAAACCAAGACCAAGACGTGAAGTTCTACTGTTGAGTAAGATACGTGCTACGGTCAAATGGTCGTCATGCGCAGCAACTGCGATTAAAAGATTTAACAATAGTTGTCGACAGTGATCATGAACAAGAGGTCTGAAAAGAAAATGCAGAAATACATTAAAAAAAAATTCAACAATTGCACAACCACAAAAAAAAAAAACATAGAAGCAATATAATATTTTTTGTTGGCCAAATTCTATAAATTAGGAATCGTAATGAAAAAATACCTTGTGTGATCAAGTCCTAGAAAAATAATATGCAACATGAAAGGAACATGAATTGACCAATCGATTTTAACACCGTCCAATACCACATCACAAAGAAGCATGACTGCGACGTTACATCTAAAATTAAATGCATATAATAAGAATAAAGTGTATTTGAATTTAAAAATGAAATATATGAAAAACACCTGTGAAAGCCAGATATAGGTTGAGAGTTATCAGGTAAATAGTCTTTCAACGGAGCAAAATATCCACCATATTCAGGCATAGGTAAAGGATGCGGTTGAGGTACATCAAACTTATCATCTGCTGTGGTATTGTGAATGAGAGAATTTTGACGTTGGTTTCCAAACAAATCTTCAGTATGCTATTAGGCGATTATTGGTTATTAAAAGAATTATAAAAGTAAAATCAACGTTTTTTATAATATTTCATGATAAAGAACTCACAGAATTGTCTTGTTCGTTATTGAAAGAAGCAACTTCGTCTGATAAACGCAATTGCGGTGAAGATGCAGGAACTTTGGGCATTTTGTCTATATTTGCAAAATTTTCATTTCTGACAGATTTACCAGTACTGAAACAATAACGAAAAAAAAATTGAAGGAACAATAAGTCACGTGTAGATGTAATATAAAAAAGAAAAAAACAAAATGTCACATTAGATGTAAAACAAAAATAAAAGAGATTAGTTTAATTTTTTCAGCTTAGTTAAACAACTACAAATATAAAAAAAAAGTTCATTGTTTGTAGATCACCAAAAATCACAAATATATTTTCAGTAGACTCAACATTCAAATACAATATACTAAATTATTTGTAAAGAATAAAACTATCATTATAATTACATAAACATGATTACCTATATTTGGCAGGATCTTCTCCACTGTGTCTTTTTGTGTGAATTGTGCCCTTTTCTACAGTTAGGTCGCGACCTGTCGTGTCTGGAGCACCAGGAGCGGCTGGACCGCCATCAGAATGACTACTGGATGCTTTCCTCATACTTGTAAGGCGATAAAACGGTGGTGTCTCTGTTCTTTCTATTAAGCAATTGAGTGTTTCTACTGTTTGTAATTCAGTCATCATTTCATCTAAAAGTCTTTCTGGTCGTGCCCTAGCAAGATAGAGAACAACTCTTTTTGCCTGAAAAATATATTATTTAGTTATTTATAGTTATTTAACCAACAAAAAGCAATTATATTCAAATTGAATGTTACATATTGTAATAATTCGTTAGGTGCCATGCCAGATATTATTATGAGATATCTCATTATAACTTTCAAATTGTTTGGCCAAGAACCACAAAGGTTGGCCCACAATTCTTCAATTTCTTTCGGATGACTATCACTAAACTACAAACAAATAAAAAAATACATATACAATGAGCAATAAATAAATAATTAAATGAATTGTTTTCTCTAAAAAAAAAAAAAAAGACTTTTACGCACTTTCGACGTAATGTAAAAAAGATTGTTGAGAACCATTTCTGTTGCTTCAGCAGATCCAAGACCTTCTCGACGATAACCAGTACGCTTGGTCTCAGTTGAATAGTAATGCTAAGATACATACAAAATAATATATTAGAAAATAATATACTTACTATTAATATAATAAAAAACGTACATTTGAATATTCAAAATTGTACATAATATAATATAAATAATTAAAGTACCTGAAAATAAGATAACGGGTTTGTAGGAGGAACATTTGGGTCCACTAATTCAATATTATCCAGCCATGGCAATAAATATCGTGGTAAAAGTTGTCGTACTTCAGGCCGTGCAGTTTGGAAACGATATGTTATTTCTAAAATATGCATAATACAATATTTGTGAAAACTAAGATTTCATTGAATATTATTTATTATATATTAATTACAGTATATAGATTAAAAAAAAATAGTGTACCTGAAAACATAGGCATCGTTAATTCAGGATGTAGTTGAGATAATTGTCCCGATAGATACATCTGAGAACGGCAATATGTAGTTGAAAGTAAAACATCAAGTGTTCCAACTGGTTGTTCTGAAATTTTATTTCTCGTTCAAAATCAAAATAACTTACTTATAAAAAAAAATCATAAACTCGAATTTTATATTCGAAATTTAAAAAAAAAACTCATTATTGAAAATTCATTTAAAACAAAATGGAAAACAACCTGATATATCTCCATCAGTGGGCAGAGGATTCACATTTCCGAAGAACCTTTTATCCAACAGTTGCAATAATTGTAAAGCAGTTTCGTGAACGAGATCACGCGGACATCCAGTGCACATAAGAGTCACATTAATAACGGCTGTGTAATGATCACATGGGTATTCCCTAAAAACATAATTAAATCGATTAAAATAAAAAAAGTAATATAATTTCAGTACAAACATCTAAATGTCACCAATAATTACCTGGTACTGAATATGGTAGCCAAAGCTAAAAATGCCCCATCAGCAACGCATGGCTCTCCTGTATAACATTTATCTATGACCCAATCCAAAAGAGTGCCCATATCATGATTCATATCCAAAAGCAATACAACTGTTTCTCTTGCCAATTTATATATCTGAAAAAGAAATAATAATTGAGAAAAACGAATCAATGAGTGTTTTTCGAAACAAGTAAAATGACATTTTCGTTTTCATCATAGGACTAAAAAAAATGTGATGTTTCGAAATCATTATTACTTTTTCACTGGTTGATGACAATAATTCATGAAGCCAAGGATAAAAGAAGCCCTCTTCATCCAAAGCAGCTGGTGCAAAACATGGACCACAACATGCTATATCACACATTGCCTGTAAAAAATACAAAATCACTCAATCACAATGTTCACAAAGAAAAAATTGTTCTTGAAGGAAATGTATTTGTACCTGCAAAGCTGCATACTGCAATTCTTCATCATTATCGTTAGCGTTGGCTTGAACAGTTAGTGAATATGGACCCAAAAATTTGGAAAATTGACCAGACCAACCAACAAATAATTGAAATAGATTTTTCCGCAAATCTTTTTTCAATAATGTTGGATATTTTTCCACTAAAATTTATTTATCAAAATTTGAGTGAATTATATACTAATATTCCATAAATTTATTTAATTGGTTGTTAATAAAACGAAATAATTTGATATCTTACGTGCAAAACTTTTAATAATCTTGGTGACGAAATGACAAAATATTAATTTCACTTCTTGGATAGACGGTGAATCTTTTTCAGCTTCAGATTCCAAACACAATCTCGCTCCATCGATATACTCAACATAAGTTGAATGGAGTGATCCGTTTTCCAGAACTGAGGGGCTGCAATTAAAAGTCAAATTGTATAAATGTATAAAAAAGAAATATTTTTATTGATAATATTAAGAATTTTTCTATTACCTGTTGGCAAAAGTTCCATTTTCAGATATTAATTGTAAAACACGGCCAAGATGAAGTCTCAATGCATCTCGTCTTCTTCGTCTTCGCATATTTTCTTGCTTACGATCTACAGCTTCTCTAATCAACCCTACTAGTTCCTCCATAAGATCTCTACAGAGAAAAATATATATGTTGAACTTTTATTAAGTTTAATATTTATAAAATTTTAATTTTCAAAAGATATACTGATACGAACTTAAGTGCCTCAGAATTAATGTGACCAATTGCATGAACTGCAACATCTCTAACATCGGATAGCTCACATTTAAGTAATGGAACAACTAATTTATACAAAATACATGGAGACGCGTTTCCACCGGGAGATTTGCTATCACTTCTTTCTCCACTCAAACTATCTGGTGATGAGCTGGAAATTTATTCAGAATATATGAAAAATATAACGTAAAAATCACATATATTTGGCGTGATGAAAAGTGTCCTATCATTGAAAAACGAACACTAAAAGACGATATTTGGTGTAAAATGAATCATACATACAAAGCCGGTTTTTGATCATTTAAATGTTAAAAAATAAAATGCATAAAATTCAAATTCATGGAAAAAATTTTCAATTAAATTATTCACAAACAAAAATCCTCCACCTCAAAACACTAAAATAAAATATATTCAATAATACTATGATTAGTAAACAACATAATACTGAAAATAATTTAAAAATAACATTTATGTTTACAGCAAAACCGAATTTGAACAATACATTCACAGTTCATTTTTATCGAAAATATTCACTATTTAAATGAAATTTGGTAAATGGTGAATATATAAAATTTTCAGGAAATTTTTAACTCTCAAGCATGTCTAATGAATACATCATATAAATAAATCCCAGTTTTATTTTATAAAACAGTAAATAATTCAATGTTAATCCAAATTGCAAACATTACGAATAATTTCCGAAATAGAATTATAATAATACAGAAATACAAAAAAGCAATATTATAACAAACATAAAAAACATAATAAGAAGTGAAAAAGCACATATACATGCTACACATCAACCACATACAATTTGTGAATGGTAAATACTGATAAAAGTGATGGGAAACCGTTTAATCGAAAAATTATTTCCAGATAAAACCTAGAGGCCGATCAATTAAAAAATAGGTCTCATTTGGATTGTATATTTCACTACAAAGAAATACACAATTGCAAAAATTATGATAATTTCAACCAATATATTAAAAGTCAACCCTCAAATATTCTGGCATAGATTATGACAAGAGACACATATTAATATTTTTTTTGTAAAATATTTATAAATAAAAAAATAGCAGAATTTTATACATTAGCTTTTTTCTAGTGAATAATAGAAGTAATTTTAAGATCAAATAAAAATTTTCTAAAATGAAAAGTTTTTATAAAATATTTGTAATATAGATAGTTTTTCAGACTGTTTTTTGATTTACATACTCTTATATTCAATCATTAGCCAGGATCATTGAAAGTGAACTTTATATATTGGAAAATATTTCAGAAAAATTCGTTTATAATTATGAATTGAGTTCCTGAAATTAATGGCACGGGAAATATACTTATCTTCAAAAAAGCACTATTTAATCAAATTATAACTTAATCATAATCGAGACAAACAACGTAATAAAGCAATTACTATCAATGATCAATGTACCTGTAATAGGTTACCCAAGTACAATAACTATTGCTTTTAGTATTAAAATACTGGACATATTTTGCCTAAACACCAGTGAAGATGATAATGTGACATGTAATGGAAATGAAAACGATTTATTCATATTTTCTTTTCTACGTATTACCTGGTTCTCTTGTGCTGTTTTTCTTTACGACCATAAGTTAAAGGAATAGTAAAACGTCCATGAAACCCGCTTTGGACATTTAAGTTTTCCAACGAAGTGCTTAAACTTTGTCCTGATAAAAAGTTCAAACTTGTGTTCTCCGACCACGTTTCAGTAACATCCACACTACCACTGGTTAAAATCATGCAAAAGATTACAATATCAAAAACCTACCGGTTAAAATTTATTTTTCAAATTATGTTATGGATATCTACTATAGGTTATTTGCTTAACATTTATCATATGATTACATAAACATGCATAGACAAAAACAATACAAAAAATTCTACAGCATAATGCATATTGAACCAATTTTGCAAAAGCAAATATCGATTGGAATCAACGCTATATCCAAATTAGTCAAATAAAAATTATGTGAAATCAAGATTTACATAATGAAAAATTAAAGTTTTCAATTCAAATATATTCATTTAGTACGTTATTTTCATATGACACCTATGTTGCAGAGTTATTAATTATTTTAGCTTATGAGTAGTTACTAAATGAAATATGTATTGAAATTTATAACCTGTATGTTAAATAGCAAGCGAGAAAAATAATTATTGCAAAAGTTTACTAAATGTAATATAGGAGTCTTAAATTTATTTTTTAATAACGAAAACTTGAGATTTTGATACGAACATGAAAAAAAAAATACATTTTTAATTTTAAGATAAGCAAAGATTGTCATAATTTTGAAAATTTAAAACTAACATTCATATCATTCTATCTTGAGTTATGGTAATTGAAACTGATAAAAACAATAATGTTTATTTTTAAATCGATCACTGTTTCTTTCCAAAAATAGTTTGATCACTAACATTGAATTTTTTGTACAAGTGTTTTATGCCAACACTTTGATTTTTCTTGGATTAAATTATTTAGTGCAAAACACATGAATTAGTGATTATGTTAACCATATAATTTTTTTTAATTAATAAAATTACATTTCTCTTATTAAGAAACATCAAATACAATAGAAATTTAGATAGCACTTTTTTCATTCCCATATTCTTCAAATTAGTCATAATTGTTCATGAAGTTACATCCACTCACTATTATCAATTTGAAATACTTTTTAAAATCTCATAAATATATTGTAAAATAAAACTACGAATCATAAATTATGTGAGTATTTTTCACTGGTTAAAAAAGGCATAGATGTGTTTTGACACAT
This sequence comes from Hydropsyche betteni, assembly GCA_028571205.2. Lineage (NCBI taxonomy): Eukaryota > Metazoa > Arthropoda > Insecta > Trichoptera > Hydropsychidae > Hydropsyche > Hydropsyche betteni. The sequence continues at coordinate 632,151 of JAOXNN020000031.1, read as the reverse complement.
AAGCAAAAATGTGATTATTTGTGATAATAGAATATAAATAAAGATGTAAAAATAATTTAAGCAATTTGAATTAATAATCACAGTAATAATCTTTACCTTTAATACAGAGATTTAAGATGAATAAAAACTGTATCATAATACCTTAAACTCAAATCTGGACTTGCACACCGTACAACTGGACTTGGAATTGGAGGAACCACTCTAAAAGCCATCGTCAAATAATTTTTCCAAACATGCATATAAACATCCCTTTCGTTTGTTGGTTTGCGTGGTGCAGTAGCACTTCGTAAAATAGAGGCACGATTATCATTAACAGGACTGAAAAATATTGTTCATTAATGTTGTTATAACTAATTGAAAACAAAAATAACAGCGGAAACTTTACATAGGATCAATAACGACATATAAAGCATTGATTCTGGCATGTAGTATAGGCCAAGTGTAGTGCACAGCCGTTGGACATTTTGACGGAACTCTATCTCTCTCCATGAAGCCAATTATAAACGTGCCCCATGGATCTTGCAGAAGCGAAACATTGTTGCTTGCATTGGGAGTACCTTTTCCACTGCTATCTTCGTATTGACAACCTGTATTTTAAAATATTTCATGAATTATACATTTTCAAATGGTTGTTTTGTTTATTTTATGATAAAACGAACCTGGACTCCACACGGAATGGGTTCGATCACAAAACCACTGTAAATCAAGCTGTGGGGCAGACATAAGAGCTAACTTTTCAGCTGCAGGAAGCAAACTTAAACACTGCTCTGAAACAACCCCACAATAGGAATCCATAGCATCTATCACAGGTATTTCATCATGAGATCCTAATTTCTCCAAAAGTAATTTTGTTTCTCTGAAAATTATATTTTGAATTTATATTTCAACTATGCATATTAAAAAATGAATTGAAGAAAATTGAAATATTACCTCAAAATATGCCCAGCTAGTCTTCTTGGATAAACTCTACATTGACAAAGCATAACCAAGGCTAGACCTTCGACAATCCTTATAACAGATAAAGCAGGTTCTTGTTTGATTACAGTGATTGAAGAAGTCCCTACAGATACGTTATTTTTCCAACTAGTTACAAGTTGTAAAAGCATGCGTAGGCCATTATCCACAAGTTGAGGAGATGTGTCCTGAAATTTTGCCGATAAATCAAGTTAATTTCAAATACGTTGCCACTTATGTATCAAAATATTATAGTTTCTTACTTGTACGTCTCTTGCGAGAAATTGTGTGTATCCAGAAAGTACTTCTTGTCTCCAATCAGGAAAATCAACGACAAGTGTTTGCAAGCTTTGATATGCCAAAACACGCAATTCCTCATCTATATGCATAGTCAACCGTGATAACATTTCTACTAACTCGACTGCACTCATGCCATCGGGCAGAAGTCTAAATTTTTAATTAAAAAAGTAAAACTTTTAAATTCAAATAATTAAAAAAAAAAAATACTTTTTTAATCCAAAAGTTTTAGATGTTTTCTTTGACAAATAAATAAAAAAAAATACCTTGGGATTGCTGCAACACAAGTTCTAAATAAATCTATTCTAGGTTTGCGATCTCCAGTATTTATTTCTTGTTCTTTATTTATATTCTGGGTATTAGTCATAGAAAGCGGTCTTCCATAATGCAAATCCAAAGCCCGCAAAATATCCACTAATATTCTTCTAACGTAAGGAAAATAAACGCTCATTCCAATAGAACGGGCAGTTTCATCGGTCAAAACTTTATTCAAAAATGTCTTTTTCACACGAAGAGTATTTCCCGAGGGCATTGTACCAGTTGCTCTTGGCATAGGAGGTTCTCCCTCTTTTTGCTGTAAACTATCAGCAACAACTAAAAAGGCTCTTAATCCAATGGACATCCTTTCTGGAGTTAAAATGATTTTTATTGGCCTCCCGACCATCAATAAATCGAAAACAATTTCTCGCATTGCAAAATCTAATCTTTCTTGGGCTATAAATTGTATAATTTTTACAAAAATATTTAAAGGCGTATCACGTGGAACAACTCCTTTAGAACCTTTAGGGAAGAGTGAGTTAACTATGCTTTGCAATCGAGATTGGGTAGCAGAATTACTTTCACATTTTATCCTAATCATATAAACCCACAATAAACGATACAGTGATTCTAAAAAGTAAACAAAAATGATTGAACATAATACTTATTATTTTTAATATATGAAAAAATTATATAAAAAAGAAAAATATATACAAAAAATAAACACATACCTAGAGCAACTCTACACATTTTAGGATCCTTATGTTTCAGATGTGATAAGCACATTGCCAAAAAACAATGCCAATTTGACAAAAAGAATGCCTTTTGTGAAACACATAATAAATAAGTAACTAAAGGAAAAAGAGCCATTCTGTGTTTAGATTTAGTACTGGCATCCAAGGTTTGACTATATAACATATCTACAAAGTTTTTAAGGCATGGAACATTGACTTCGTTTTTCACAGACTAAAAAAAAACAATATATTTGAAAAAATAACGAATATTTTACATAAAAATTCAATATAATAAAATTAAAATTGAATAAACTAATATCATATTCTCATTCAATCTATTCCAAATAAAAAACATGATGTACACAATATTAATTCACTGAAATTATAACATGATATAATAATAATTTCACTAATTTTATTTTTTTTTGAAACTCAAAGAAAAGAATAAAAACAACTTCTATTTTTTGCAAGAACGTAAGTATGTTCAGTAGGGAATTAATACGAAATGCTAAAATTCTACACAGCTACTTACTACGACTAAAGTTATCACATTGATTTGAAGATTCAACAGTAATTTTAAAATGTTGAAATACTTACAGCCGCAACAGGAACTAATATTTCCACAAATAAGCCAGCTAACGAATGCTTAATGTCTTTATCCTTTACATCCAAGAAATATTGTGCACATTCTTGAAGGAATTGAAATGAAGCTTCAAATTCTTCGATAGGAACCATTTTCACACGAAAAAATTTCATTCCCATCAAAAGAGAAATAATACTTTGAGTTGTGTGTGGCGAAGGTTCTCTACTTTTTAACTCCTATGAACCAGAAATATAAAATAAATAATATATACATTGTAAAAGGAAATATACCATTATGATTTTATATGTTTGTACCTTGAGTTCAGCAGTGAATCTTTTACGCACAGACATGAATCTTGATTGAGCTAACATTCCTATAACTTCTGCATAAAGATCAGCTATTATATGAATGTTCACAGCATTTGGGCTTGATTGTATACTACAAAAAAATAAAAAATTATTAACTATGTCACAATTTTCTAACATTCCAATACAACAAGACTTTTACATACCCTTCTTTGTAATGAAAACGTTTAAAAGCCAAATTTTCTATATACTGAACAAGATCCTCATGCCCAGGGTGAAACGGTAGCTGTTTTAAAACCTCGATAAGTGCTAAACAAAATAGAAACTCAACTGCGAGATCTCGTCTCTCTGCCTGCAATTCTTCAACGGTTCTTTCAATAGTTTCACCAACAAGTCCACTACCCGATACTATATACATAATGCTGGAATGAAATGATCATTTATCAATTTCTCTATAATATGAAATTAATTGAGTAAAATGTATGAAAAGAGAATTATACCTTTTGTTCCTTTGATCGGGTGGAGGTCGTTTTCCTTGGTCGCTTACATGTAAAGAATGTTGCATTTGCCTATGAAGCCATCCAAATAACGCTCTCAGTAAGGAAGGTAGACAATGTTCTGCCACTGTTCCGAAAGCGCAAAGAATTTGATCTAATTGTGGATCTTCACCTCTTTGTAATGTTTTGGATAATGGTTTTTCCTACAATTCAAAAATCGAATTTGTAAATCTGAAACAATGATTCTAAATTGTGAAAAAATAAATGAAATTACCAAGCACTCGTTCATGACAATTTCCATCTTCTTTTCAGCTTGAACAGTGAATTCAATGAAAAGTGTGCGCATAACAAATTCGCCAGGCCTGAGATCAGTATCTACACTAATTAAAGGCAAATTAGGACGTTCTTTGTGAACTCCCCAAGGAAGCATCGTTCCCTTCGAAGTGAGGGAACTAGATGTGTTACTCGATAAATAAACATTATCCAACACGTCAGCTGTGATTTTCAAAAATCCACTACTAATTATATTATTTTGAGAATTTATGGGTGATAATTTATTTGCATCTTGTTCTGCCGTTTCTTTCGACTTTGAATCGTCTGATTGAAACGGGTATGTAGTTTCTTTGACTGAATGAACCGGTGTTGAAGCAGCTTCGTCTGTGCCTGGAAATAATTAAATGATTTGCATACTTCCTAAACACTATTAATTTGAAATTAGTTGAAACAAAATAGACGATACCTGATGCTTCATCTTCGTTCGGATTGATCGTAGAATTATTATACGTTTCAACTTTTTCTGATGGAATACCATTTTCGTCTCTAGATAATAACATGGTTTACACTGAAAGCAATATGTAAACAAATATGTATACAAATGTAAACAAAGGTGCGCTTTACAATAGACATAAATAATTTGAAAAAAAGTTTTTGCGAAATATAAAAGTTTTATACACATATAAAAGATATTTTGAAGTACATAAATATTTTATAATGTGAATAAATTACATGATTTCAAGTGAATGATAACATTGTAAAATCAAAATGAATGTTAATGTTCTGAATTACACTAGCAATTGTTATTAATATTCATATTGAAAAATGGAGTTTTATATAAATTTCAATAATTTAATCATTCACATGTTATTCTATGAAAATATAATCCAGACGGCCCTCAACTTTCAAACATTCTACTTTTGCACAATTCTCTATTTCAAGCATTTTTAAAAATTCATTTTTTTCAAGAAGTCAATAATGCAAAAATAAAGTTAAAAATGCAATGCAAGTTTATAAAGGAGCACATGAAACCTCTTAAACGCCTTAAAAATATAGTTATGTATCGATATACCAGTTGATTTTTGAAAATTTAAAATACATAAAGATTTTAATGTCTTTTTACATCTCTCTACTTTCGAACATTCAAAATTTGCACACATTTTCAGGAATCAATCATATGCGAAAATTAAGGGCTGCCTGTATATGAAATTTATAATTTGAAACAATTTAAACAATAGGTAATATACCGACCACCCAAACCATCCAATCCAATATAAAATAAAATTCAATCGCATATTAGCACTCACATATAATTATGCAAATTTATATAAAATACGCATATGCATGATTCCATAGCTTTACTTATGAAATTGTTGTAAATGAGGAAGGTGTCTTAGTATATAATGTTACTATTTATCATATATTGATTTGGGTCTGAAAGAATAATTAAACTAAGGCACCTCTTTACCATTATCCACAATATGTCAATATAGTGATACCTATAAAATATTTTCGATCTGAATTCCTGATTGAATAAGATATGTTCAGCATAAGTATATCAGTGCTTTAAGTAATATGTTCAGATTTTTGACTGACTGAGACATGCGGTATTAAATAGATACGTTTAGTTTTACTGATAGAAAAATGCAGCATTAAAAACGTTCAGTTTTTGCAAAAGGAAAATGGAAGTAAATAAGTCTAGATGTCACAAATATAATTTGATGCGGGGTGACGTTAAAGATTACCTCAAACATGAAATATTGTTAACTTAATACAGATTGAACCACCCAAATTTATAATTAATAAATGTCACAGTCCGTGTATATGTTACAGTTTGAGTGTCCACTTCGTTTATGCACGAACAAACTAGTTTGTTTATAAACATAGTAACAGCTCTATTCCAATTGTTAGTGTGGTACGAAAATTAAAAATGTTTTCACTCAGATAACGCTCTTATGCTAAATATCAATAAGGTGGAAATTGGTATGTCTACTAATGATTGAGAAATACGCGTAGGGTCTACCAGTTGTGTCAGTTTGAACTTTGAGAGTTTGTTTTGAACACGTTTTCACAACTCAAGCTAAAACGCTAACCCAACCTAGCCCAAGCATGGTACTTATGATGTCTGTTTTTAGTTTAAACACAATTTAGGTAAAATTAGACAGTTGAGATTCAAACTAAAATCAATAGTTTGGGTATACCCAAACTAGTATGGGTGTAAACAATCAAAAGTGAACACTTAAACTGTGACATATACAGTAATCCCCCCTATAACATCAAGATAGGTTCGACGTCATAAGGGGAATTTAGGAAATCAATAAATGAAATGTTTTCATTTTTATTTTTTTTTGGATATTTTTACGAGTTAATTGTTTTTTTCAAATACATTTGTAAAAAATTACGAAATTTGTATTTAAATGCATTTGAAAAAAAATTACTGTATAG